>JAJEJO010001956.1:259135-276373 GCA_020662805.1 Glaucomys volans
TTTTTCTGCATCTTTTTCTTCTGAGCCTGTTGATTTGATACATCAACTGATTTTCAAATATTGACTGGGTGATGTATACCCAGGATGAATCTCATTTGGTTCATGTTGTATAATTGCTTTTATATATTGTAGTATTCATTTTGTTAACATTTTGTTCAGTTGTTTTGCAACTATATTGTGTGGGAAAATATTGATGTGTAGTTTTTTTTTTCCTTGTAATATCTTTGGTTGGGGTGTGAAGGTAATGCTGGACTCATAGAATGAGTTAGAAAATATTCTCTCTGCTTTTATCTTCTGAAAGAGGTTGCAGAGAACTGACACAGTTTATTCCTTAAATGTACGCTAGAGTTCCCCAGTGAGTACATCTAGAGCTGGTGCTTACTGTTTTGGAATGTTGTTAATTACTGATCAATTTCTTTAATAGATATTGGCCTATTGTCTGCTTCTTATTATATGAGTTTTGCAAATTGTTACTTTCAAGGAATTGGTCTATTTCATCTAGGTTATAAAATTTGTGATCTTCAGAGTTGTTCATATTTTTTATTATGAGTTTAATGCTATGGGATCTGTAATAATATCATCTTTCATTTCTTATATTAGTTGTTTGTGTCCACTCTTTTTTTCCTTAATTAATTTGGCTAGAGGTTTATCAATTCTATTAACTTTTTCAAAGAATCTGCATTTCATTTTGTTGATTTTCTGTACCGATTTCCTGTGTTCCAGTTTGTTGAGATTATGATCTGTTGTGATAGCGGCAGTCTGGCAGACCCCGTCAGGAAACCAGAGAACAGTTTGCTCCTGTTCTTGACCTTGAGGTCATGTCTGTCTCCTTTAGATACACAGGTTTACATAAATTGTAGTTCTAGAAAGTTTTCAGCAATAGTTTTTTTTTTTTTTTTTTTTTTCCAGGCTCATTTTCACAGTGTTGGAGTCTCATTCCTGTCTCAGATTAAAGCAGTGAGACTTTGGCCTTCCACCCATTACTCATTTCTGTTCCCTTGAGTTCTTAGATCCATGGCAGTTGGTTACCTTTGATAAGGTTTGGTCCAGGAATCCTACAGAACCAGGAATTCACGTTTGCACACACAAATGTAAACATTTGATGCTTATACATAGATACATACTGATGAATATAGGTGGAAGTATAATTTATTTTTGTCACTATTTTAATCTTTACTCTTTGGTATATTTTTAGAATTTTAGAATTTTAGTAATCCCTAATAGTTAGGGGACTACTTTGTGGGATTCAAAATGGGAAATTGTAAATCTATATTCACTAGACATTAACCTCTCTGCCAGTCATTCTTCTTATAATTCCTTGAAGTCAAGTTTCTTCTTACTCATTTGTGAATCTCCAGCATTTAGCTCTTAGAAGTGTGCATGGCATCAAATAGCTACATATCAAATATTTATAAGATTGAGATTGACCTTGAATATTAATTTATCAAGGTTTAAGTTATCATGTTACTTTCTCAAATGAACATTTTCTTTATTAACACAGTAATTCTATGTTTAACTAAAATTTACTGAAACAATTAATTTTATGAAGATAGATTTACTTTTAGGTTGCCAATTCAAACACACACTCCAAGCTTTGGCTTCAAATGAATTATAATGGTTGTGCTAGATTTTCAAAAATTTAAACAAGTTCTGAAAGAACTGATAAAGATATTTAATAGCACACTCATAGGATAAAATTTCATTTGTGAAAACATAAAATGATTTTTTTAGGAAATCCTTTGATAAATTTATACTATTGTGTTAGCATCTAGTGATCAGTCTTCTAGAAACTTCAAATATATGGTGAACACAGCAATAAGTTTATGTATAAGTTAAAGAATACACCTGTGAAGCTGTGAAATTTACCCCACATAGCCGATACCTGTTCTTTGTGTCTAATTTTGATTTAAAGCTAATTTAGTTTTTAACTTGAATATGTGGGGTTTTATATTTAATAAATTTAAGGAAAAAATAGAATTAAGGGGTAAACGCTTCTAAGACATATTGACTCTCAAATGATTTGTGGTGTGTGAATTCACATTAAATGAACGAATCTATAAAGCTAACATATTTATCAGTGACGATACTGTAAAAGAAAAATATTTGCAGTACAATGGTAAATAGAAGGTCTTTTGGAGTTAGTTTAGAAACTCTCTGGATGCCGAGTTGCCAGGGCATCTATATCAAAACAATGTATACTATTGTATTAGTTTTCTAACGTCTCAAACTTGGTGGCTCTAAGCCAAATAAATTGATTCTCTCACAGTTCTGGAGGCCAGACGTTGGCAGGGTCATACTCCCTCCAAATCCCCAGGGGAGATTCCCTTCCATGCCTCTTCCAGCTTCTAATAGCTGTTGGCTTTGCTTAGTTGCCATCCACGTCTCTTCATATTATCTTCTCTTCTATGTGTCTGTCTCTGACTCCATCTATTTTTCTCTTATGAGGATTCTTGTAATGGTATTTGGGGCTCACCTAGATAATCCAGGGTGAGCACCCCGCCCTGTCTTTTGCCATATACAGTAATATTCATGCCTTTGCCATTAAGGCACCATTCACAGGTTCTGGGAGTTAAGAGTTTATATTATTTTACTAGAACTGACATAACAGAATACCGTAGACTGAGTGGCTTAAATACCAGGCATTTACTTTCTTGTAGTCCTGGAGGCTCTAAGTAAAGAATGAGGTTTCAGAAGCTTGATGTCCTGGGCTTGCAGGGAGCCACCTTCCTGCTCTATTCTCACAGGACATTTCCTCTGTGGGTTCTGCCTCCCTGGTGCCTCTTCACATGTCCAAATCACCTCTTCGTATGAAGACACCCATCAGATCAGATTAGGGTCACCCTAACAGCTTCATTTGTACTCAGTCATCTCTTTAAAGACCCTGTCTCTAACTCTGTTCACATTCTGATATATTAGTGGTGAAGGCCTCATGATATGAATTTTGGAGGGTCACCATTCACCTACTTCCAATATGTGATTTTCATTTGAAATAATGAAAAACATGCTAAATATAATATATTATGCTCCAGTCATGAGTGTAGGCATATTTAATACATTTTAAGAGATAGTCTCATAAAAGTAGTTAAAATTTCAAAGAAAATGAAGTATTTTTTTTATTATTATTTACTTATTGATTCATTGAACACAAATGGAGTACAGCTATTGTTTCACTGGTTGTACACAAAGTAGAGTCACACCATCTGTGCGTTCATGCATGTACACAGGGCAATGGTATCTGTCACACATTCTGTTATTATTTTTACCCCCCACCCCGCCCCCACCCCTCCCTTCCCTCTATGCTATCTATCCTTCCTCCATTCTTGACACCCTTCCCCCCCACATTATGCATCATCATTCACTTATCAGAGAGACCATTCGGCCTTTGGATTTTTGGGATTGGCTGATCTCACTTAGCATAACAGTCTCCAACATCATCCATTTACCTACAAATGCCATAATTTTATTCTTCTTTATGGCTGAGTAATATTCCATTGTGTATATATACCACAGTTTCTTTATCCATTCATCTACTGAAGGGCATCTAGGTTGATTCCATAATCTAGCTATTGTGAATTGAGCAACTATGAACATTGATGTGGCTGCATCACTGTAGTAATCTGATTTTAAGTCCTTTGGGTATAGGCCAAGGAGTGGGATAGCGGGGTCAAATGGTGGATCCATTCCAAGTTTTCTAAGGAATCTCCACACTGCTTTCCAGAGTGGCTGCACCAACTTGCGATCCCACCAGCAATGTATGAGTGTACCCTTTTCCCCACATCCTCGCCAACACCTGTTGTTGCCTGTGTTCTTAATAAAAGACATTCTAATTGGGGTAAGATGAAATCTTAAGGTGGTTTTGATTTGCATTTCTCTTATAACGAGGGATGTTGAACATTTTTTCATATATCTGTTGATTGCTTGTAGATCTTCCTCTGTAAAGTGTCTGTTAATTTTCTTGGCCCATTTATTGATTGGGTTATTAGTGTTTTTGGTGTAAAGATTTTTGAGTATTTGGTAGATTCTGGAGATTAGTGCTCTATCTGAAGTGTGTGGGGCAAAGATTTTCTCCCACTCTGAAGGCTCTCTCTTCACATTACTGATTGTTTCCTTTGCTGAGAAAAAGCTTTTTAGTTTGACTCTATCCCAATCATTGATTCGTGCTTTTATTTCTTGCACTTTGGGAGTCATGTTAAGGAAATCTGGTCCTAGTCCAACATGATGAAGATTTGGACCTATTTTCTCTTCTATTAGGTGCAGAGTCTCTGGTCTGATTTCTAGGTCCTTGATCCACTTTGAGTTGAGTTTTGTACAGGGTGAGAGATATGGGTTTAGTTTCATTTTGCTGCACGTGGATTTCCAGTTTTCCCAGCACCATTTGTTGAAGAGGCTGTCTTTTCTCCACTGTATGTTTTTGCCTCCTTTGTCAAGTATGAGATACCTGTATTTCTGTGGGTTTGTCTCTGTGTACTCTATTCTGTACCATTGATCTACCTGTCTATTTTGGTACCAATACCATGCTGTTTTTGTTATTATTGCTCTGTAGTATAGTTCAAGTTCTGGTATTGTGAAACCCCCTGCTTCGCTCTTCTTTCTAAGGATTGCTTTAGCAGTTCTGGGTCTCTTATTCCTCCAAATGAATTTCATGATTGCTTGCTCTATTTCTATGAGGTCCGTCACTGGGATTTTAATTGGAATTGCATTGAATTTGTATAGCATTTTTGGAAGTATGGCCATTTTGACAATATTAATTCTGCCTATCCAAGAACATGGGAGATCTTTCCATCTTCTCAGATGCTCTTTAACTTCTTTCTTTAGTGTTCTGTAGTTCTCAGTGTAGAGGTCTTTCACATCTTTTGTTAGATTGATTCCCAAGTATTTTATTTTTTTTGAGGTTAATGTGAATGGGGTAGTTTTCCTAATTTCTCTCTCAGAGGATGCATCACTTACGAATAAAAATGCATTAGATTTATGAGCATTAATTTTATATCCTGCTACTTTACTGAATTCATTAATGAGTTCCAGAAGTTTTCTGGTGGAATTCTTAGGATCTTCTAGATAGAGAATCATGTCATCAGCAAATAGGGATAGTTTGAGCTCTTCTTTTCCTATTTGTATTCCTCTAATTTCTTTGATCTGTCTAATTGCTCTGGCTAGAGTTTCAAGAACAATGTTGAATAGTAGTGGTGAAAGAGGGCATCCCTGCCTTGTTCCAGTTCTCAGGGGGAATGCTTTCAATTTTTCTCCATTTAGAATGATGTTAGCTGTGGGCTTAGCATAGATAGCCTTTACAATGTTAAGGAATGTCCCCACTATGTCTATTTTTTCTAGTGTTTTGAGCATGAATGGGTGCTGTATTTTATCAAATGCTTTCTCTGCATCTATTGAAATAATCATGTGGTTCTTGACTTCAAGTCTGTTGATGTGGTGAATTATGTTTATTGATTTCCGGATGTTGAACCAACCTTGCATCCCCGGGATGAAACCCACTTGATCATGATGCACTATCTTTTTAATATGCTTTTGTATGCGTTTCACTAAAATTTTGTTAAGAATTTTTGCATCTATGTTCATTAGACATATGGGTCTGAAATTTTCTTTCTTTGATGTGTCCTTCTCTGGTTTTGGTATCAGGGTGATATTAGCTTCATAGAATGAGTTTGGAAGGGTTCCCTCCTCCTCTATTTCGTGAAATACTTTGAGGAGTATTGGAATGAGCTCTTCTTTGAAGGTCTTGTAGAACTCGGCTGTGAATCCATCTGGTCCTGGACTTTTCTTGGTTGGTAGGCTTTTGATGACTTCTTCTATTTCATTGCTTGAAATTGATCTATTTAAGTTGTGTATGTCCTCCAGATTCAGTTTGGGTGGCTCATATGCCTCTAGGAACCTGTTGATGTCTTCCATGTTTTCTATTTTGTTGGAGTATAAATTTTCAAAGTAGCTTCTTATTATGTTTTGTATTTCAATTGTGTCTGTTGTAATATTTCCATTCCCATCACGAATTTTAGTAATTTGGAGTTTCTCTCTCCTTCTTTTCGTTAGCGTGGCTAAGGGTTTATCAGTTTTATTTTTTCAAAGAACCAACTTTTTGTTTCATCAATTTTTTGAATTGTTTCTTTTATTTCAATTTCGTTGATTTCAGCTCTGATTTTGATTATTTCCTGTCTTCTACTACTTTTGGTGATGATCTGTTCCTCTTTTTCTAAGGCTTTGAGCTGTAATGTGAGGTCATTGATTTGTTGACTTTTCATTCTTTTATTAAATGCACTCCCTGCAATGAACTTTCCTCTTAGCACTGCTTTCATAGTATCCCAGAGATTTCAATATGTTGTATCTTTGTTCTCGTTGACCTCTAAGAATCTTTTAATTTCTCCCCTAATGTCTTCTGTTATCCATGTATCATTCAATAGCATATTATTTAATCTCCAGGTCTTGGAGTAGTTTCTGTTTCTAACTTTATCATTGATATCTAATTTCATTCCATTATGATCTGATAGTATACAAGGTAGTATCTCTATGTTTTTGTATTTGCTAAGAGTAGCTTTGTGGCATAACATATGGTCTATTTTAGAGAAGGACCCATGAGCTGCTGAGAAGAAAACGTATTCGCTTTTTGATGGATGTAATATTCTATATATGTCTGTTAAGTCCATATTAGCGATTGTGTCATTGAGTCCTATGGTTTCTTTGTTCAATTTTTGCTTGGAGGATCTGTCCAGCGGTGAGAGAGGAGTGTTAAAGTCTCCGAGTATTATTGTGTTTTGGTCTATTTGATTCCTGAAATTGAGAAGGATCTGATTGACATACATGGATGCACCATTGTTTGGTGCATAAATATTTATGATTGTTATGTCTTGCTGATTTATGCTTCCTTTAAGCAGTATGAAATGTCCTTCTTTATCCCTTCTGACTAACTTTGGCTTGAAGTCTGCTTTATCTGAAATGAGAATGGAAACCCCAGCATTTTTACTCAGTCCATGTGCATGGTATGTTTTTTCCCAACCTTTCACCTTTAGTCTGTGGGCATGTTTTCCTATGAGATGAGTCTCTTGAAGGCAGCATATTGTTGGGTCTTTCTTTTTAATCCAGTCTGCCAGTCTATGTCTTTTGATTGATGGGTTTAGGCCGTTTACATTCAGGGTTATTATTGAAATATGGCTTGTATTCCCCGTCATTTTAGCTTTTTTGGGGTTTTTAGCTTAACTTTGTTTCTCCTTTGATTGACTCTTTCTTTAGGGTAGTTCCTCCCCATGGTGACCGAGATTGTTATTTTTCATTTCTTCCTCTTTGAATATTTTGTTGAGAATGTTCTGTAGGGCAGGCTTTCTCTTTGTGAATTCTTTAAGCTTTTGTTTATCATGGAAGGATTTTATTTCGTCATCAAATCTGAAGGTAAGTTTTGCTGGATATAAGATTCTTGGTTGGCATCCGTTTTCTTTCAGAGCTTGAAATATGTTGTTCCAGGCCCTTCTTGCTTTTAGGGTCTGGGCTGAGAAATCTGCTGATATCCGTATTGGTTTCCCCCTGTAGGTAATCTGCTGCTTTTCTCTCGCAGCCTTTAAAATTCTATCTTTGTTTTGTATGTTAGGTATTTTCATTATAATGTGCCTTGGTGTGGATCTGTTGAAATTCTGTGTGTTTGGTGTCCTGTAGGCCTCTTGTAATTGATTTTCCATCTCATTCATCATATTTGGGAAATTTTCTGATATGATTTCATTGAACAGTTTGTTCATACCCTTGGTTTGTATCTCTGTGCCTTCCTCAATCCCAATAACTCTTAAATTTGGTCTTTTCATGATGTCCCATATTTCTTGGAGGTTTCATTCATGATTCCTAACCATCTTCTCTGTTTGTTCGATTTTGTTTTCAAGATTAAATATTTTGTCTTCATTGTCTGAGGTTCTGTCTTCCAAGTGATCTATTCTGTTAATTATGCTTTCTATTGAGTTTTTAACTTGGTTGATTGTTTCCTTCATTTCCTTGTTTCCTTCAAGGATTTCTGTTTGTTTTTTCTCAGAACTTCTATCTCTTTATTGAAATGATTTTTTGCTTCCTGAAATTGCTCTATTAGCTGATTATTCATAGCCTGAATCTGCTCTCTCATCACCTCATTCTCTTCTCAGATCATTTTAATTATGAACATTCTGAACTCCATTTCTGTCATTCCCTCTACCGTGCTGTCCTTGGGATCTCCTGATGCACCATCCAGGTTTGTTTGGGACACTTTCTTCCCGTGTCTTCCCATGCTGCTCATATATCCTCCCCTCTAGTAGTGCAAATCAGAGGGATTGCAACTTCCCTGTAAAGACCCAGGGCGTCTCTGCAGATTTCCAGCAACTCACCAGATGTTTGAGAGGTGCTTGATCAAGTGGTGACCCAAGATAGCTGCTGTCTCACTACCTCCAGGTTGGGAATGATCAATGCTTCTGGGCAGAGGCAACCAGGAGATGCAGCACCGTGGCCCTGGGGTCGCAGCACTGTGTCCCCGTGAAAGGGGTTGGCTTAGGTCCGAGGGTTCAGACAGCTCAAGATGGAGTCTCTCCACCAGGGAAGCTGTAGAATTGAATGTGTCGAAAATGAAGTTTGTTAGGAGTTGCTGACAATTAACTAGAAAAATCACTTACATGGAATATTCATTGAGATGAGGCAAGATTAAATGTAATGCTGGAATATTGCAAAATCTCATGCTGATATTTACTTGGGAACGTTTAAAAACTTTTCCTTTCATTTATGGATTTATAGACAGGCTTGTGAAGATCATAATAGAAAAGAATTGTCCCTTAGTTGAAGGAAAACATAATTTAAATGGAGGCATAATTTATACTATACATTGCAATAGTGTGACTTTAATGAGAAAATAGAGTAAATTCTAATATACTTTCCTGGGAATCATTCCAGTTCTTAATAATTTGCTACAGTGGTATGCCAAGAAAAGGCTGTTCATAGAGAAATGGCCAAAAGCTAAGTTGTTTTCTTGGTCACATTATCTTTGGTTACAAAGGAAGTAAACAATGTTGAGATATATTCACTCTTAGAGATATATTATGCATGATAGCATATACATGGTATACCAGGATATCAAAAAACATAAAAATTACAGATGTAAAATAATCAAACCAATTTTCCAGAAGGCCCCTTGTGTTGCACTTTTCTTCACAAGAATCTAAAGCATACTTATGTATATCTAATCTTGCTTCTGACCTGAAGTTTTCCTGCATCTCCCATATGCAGTCCTTTTAGTTTCCTTTCCATTTCCAATCTGCATGATTCTTCCAATTTACTCTCAGAATCATAGGCACAGAATTAAACATCAAGTGCAGGTACAAACTCATACAGAGTAAAGTAGAATTCATGATAATTTGGATTGAATTTTGTCCCCTCCCCCACGCATTTTTCTGAAGATCAGATGCATTTTTCCTAATGAGGTTTGACTAAGTCAATAAAGCAGGGGACTAATTCTTCCTGTAATTCAGGCATAAAAAATTTCATCGTAATAGCATAATGTGACTGTCAAAATTTTTAACATGTACCTTATATATTTGATCAATTAATCTTTTATTGCATAATTAATATATGAATATATTATTTCTATAAAAGTTTCATGCCATAGATCAATACATAGAATAAAATAAGAAATCCTTTCATCTTACCTTACCCTCCTAACTACTCCTGCTTAAAGCTAAGCATTCAGCAATTTAGTGTTTGTCTGTCTGTTCCTTATTTTATGCATTTATATACTTGCACATGCATACACATATATGCGTATATGTATATACGCACATCTATGGTCTTATAAATACAGACTGCTATCTTGCTTTGTATGTTTTCGATATCACAATTTTTTCCACACGTGTTGCTCAGTTGGATGATTTGCCTTGCGTGTTTTAAAATATATATACACATATAAATGATTATATATATATATATATGCCTTTGAAATTTGGTATAAATTCAAGATTTTGATACTAAATTTTGGAAATTTAAAATTTCGTCTTTTTTATTTTTTTTGTCAGTCAATACCATTTACAATTTTATCTTATACATCTAACATATTGGTTATTTTTTTTCAGTTTTGGGTTGCCTTAATTCAAAAAGCACACCTCCTATACCTTTATATAGGTCCCTGAAAAAATACCGGCCAAATTAGAATAGGAGAAATTACCCTTAGGGATTCTAAGTAGCACTGCTCCATTAATCAACGTTATTAGTATATAATTACTTAATAGTAAATCCCCATAACAGACATTTTTTTGTGTTAACCAATATTTTTGAGTTAAAGAGGGTTTATGTTTCTGGGCTCTGTGGTCTGTGGGGTACTGCAGGAAGACTTTGTTTTGTGTTCCTTCTCAAAATATGAATAGAACACTTGCCCCACAAAAATCAGTCCTTTAAATGCCACAGCAAATGTAAAATGTGAAAGGTCTAGTCAGTATCACAGGTCTTCACCTTTGAACTGCTAAAGCCAAATGAGGAAGAAGACAAGTCAACATTTATTAAACTTTTAGTTTGTGAAGAATGGTTAAAATGTTTTTTAAAAGGAGATGTGTTCTGTATAGCATAATATGGAAAAGTTTTCTTAGTAGTGAAGTCTCAAAAATTGTTTCTTGAATCATTGCAAGAGGCACTTTGAGCTGGGCGCAGCGGCGCACACCTGTAATCCGAGCACTTGGGAGGCTGAGGCAGGAGGATTGTGAGTTCAAAGCCAGCCTCAGCAATTTAGCGAGGCCCTAAGCAAGCCAGTGAGACCCTGTCTCTAAATAAAATACAAAATAGGGCTGGGGATGTGACTCAGTGGTCCAGTGCCCCTGGGTTCAATCCCTAGTACTTAAAAAAAAAAAAAAAAAAAAAAAAAAGGCAATTTGATACTTTCTGGAGCGCCTTTATTTATTTATTTATTTATTTATTTTTGTTTTAAAGGAAGGCAAATGGTATTTTTGTATGTTCGTTACCCAACAACAAATATGACAACCTAAGTTTTGCTGCCAAATTGTTTTATTTTGTGATGGATAGATCTGTTCCAGTCAGGGTTCCTGGTTGAAAGCAACAAAATCAGACCTTGAATAGGCAATTTACTGGGGAGCTATTGATGGAGAGGGAACAATCTCTAGTAGGTGAAGGTCGATGGTAGTGGGGATGCCATCTAAAATGTCAGGGACCATAGCAAGCGTTTCATAGCCAGAATGACCTGAGCAGACCCGACTTCTGTGACCACCACTGCAGTGACTTGAATCATCTCTGGCTTCACTGTTTTCTTTGAGAGTCTCCTCAGAATTCAATATCCTGAGCATTGGTTTCTGAATGTGGAGCGAAGACCATGTATCTGCTCTCAGTTACACCTGGGGATGTGGGGGAAGGATCTTTGCTTTCCTAGTGGGGAAGCAGAAAGCTGGTCACTGCAGTAAAGCACCACACATTCAGTGATGTTAAGTAATCAAAATTTATTTTATCTCATTCTAGAGATTAGAAGTTCGAGGTCAAGGTGTCAGTAAGGTTGGTTTCTTCTGAGGACGGTGAGGAAGGAGCTGTTCCAGGTCCATTTCCTGGCTTACAGATGGCCACCTTCTGTAGGTATCTTGACATGGTCTTCCCCTCTGTATGTGTGGGTGTTCAAATTTCCTCTTCCTGTGTGGACCCTGGTCACATTGGAATAGGGCCTACTTTAATAACTTCATTTTCATCCAGTTTCCTCTTCAAAGCCCTGTCTCCAAATATGGTTTCCATTTGAGGCAGTGGGGTCTATAACTTCAGCATATAGATTTTTAGGGACACAAGATGTCATTCCTCTTCCATAGACAGTACAACGTGCAGTTTTCATCCATTTGAAATAAAAATTGGGGTGCTCCTATGAAAAGAAGTGAATTCTGGTAACTATAAAGTGATAAATAAATGTCGTTCTACTTTTTTTGTAACCATTTTTTATGGAAATTTAAAGACTTTTTAATTAGGTGAAAATAATATGTACATTCTTATACTGTTCAAAATCTCACAACAATGGGAAGTCCATCTGCATTATCATATTCAGTGTTGGTAAAAGTGCAGAAAGATGAAAATGCGTCTTCTGCTGGTGGGAATGGAGGCTTTTATCCACCTTCCTTCCATTCTACTTTTATGTACTGTGAAAGTGGAGTTATGCCAATCTCTCTTCAAGAGCAAATTGGCCATTCAGCTGCAAGCAGTGCAGTTAACAGACCATTTCCTGCTGCTAATGCCTTCAGGATTCACCTCAGCTTTCAAGCCAAGGTCATACTCTGAGCATCCCTCAGCCAATAACTAAGCATAATAGGAGTATCGGGCCTGGCCATTTCTGCCCAAAGCTGCCTGCTCTCATAGGCAGTGCTGGCCTGGGAGCTTCTCTTCGATTTGGCTGAGCCTTTGTCACATATATCTCAGGATCTGAACTTTGCTCTCCCCACTCCTGATTTTGTCTTCTTTTATCTTTTATAGGTGTTACTACCTCCAAAATGTTCTGTACTAACTTCATCTCCGTGTCTGCACCCCATAATGCCTAGCTCCCTCTTTCTTTCACAGCACATATATTTAATATTTTTTCTTGTTTTCCCATTATTTTTATTTTTCATAAGCCTTTGCTATTCCAGTCATGGATTTGCAAACCATCGTATTTTTTAAAAATGTAAACCCTATGGTTTTAATGTGATATCATTTATTTCTTTTTTCATTATCCCATCCTTTGATGATAACATGGAAATTTTGTTGTGTATTTTCCTGAAATTAGTTAAATTGCATTATTAGCACTTTTCTTTCCTCAAGCCCAATTTGGAAATAATGGATTTAGGGACTCATTTACGAGTCTAGATAGAAACTGGGGTAGGGGCAGAGAGAGGAAGAGAGCTATCACCCTTCAAGCATTTGTACTATAGAATATAAAACCAAGTGACAATTGGTGGCCAGGGTCTACTCTGTGAACTTGTGAGTGGAAGGACTGAAGGTAGAAGAATCAAGTAGAGGACAGAAAAATGAGTCATTGGGAGAGAGAGAACGTACTTCTGGCTCCCCAGGAGAGATGCACTGTTTGGTGCATCTGGGTCAGGAAGACCAATCCCAGCTCCATTTCTGAGACTAGGCCGACCCTTCACTATGGGTTTAGGGACAACATTTGGAAGTTTTCCAATGAATTCCCTTCGTTTTGCAGGAATGAGTTTAAACTGGTTGCTGTTTTTGCAACTAAAAAGTTTGCTTTTGTTGCAACCCATAAACCATTTTGCATAACATAGTAGGGAACTCTGAAAATTTTAGTAAAGTATGCATTTTGTTGCATCTTTTAGGTGAATCTTTTTACTGTTTCTTCTCAGTAGTCACAGGTCTTCTTTTATTGTTTGAATTTGTTCAATCTTAAATTGTAGAGATATAATAATATACCAACAGTCTTATTAAACTGTTGTCTCATATAATATTATTTAGAGAAAGTAATAAGAGGGAGGGGGAGAAGAAAAGGGAGCATGTGTCTGTGCACTCACTATTGGGCTAATAGAAATTTTCCCCCCATATTCTATTCTATCAGATAGATTTTAGGTAAAGGGTTTTTACTATCTAAATAGTCTAACTACCATGTACTCTTTGGTGGGGCGAGGTTTTATGTTTATAGTGAATCAGGGAAACCAAACAAAAACAGCCTCCTTAACTGAGCTCTGCATCTGGACTTAGACCAGCAGAGAAATTATCACTGGAGTTTGAATTACTGTGAATGAGGGTGGGAGCTTTCATTTGGATGAGGCCCATAGGTTCTCTGGAAAGGTGGGTTTCTCCATGTATACCCCAAGTGGGGCCACACTACCCCAAATATACTGAGTTAACTTGCACCTTGGAGGATAAAAGTACTTCGTCTGAACTCAGACTCCATGAGATCAACCTCTGTTCTAGGCAGCTATCCAGAGTACCCTTTCTTTCCTAGCTAACATCATGCTTGATTTCCTCTTCACTAAGAGATGTGCTTTTATTTTTCTGTACTTTTCCAGGTTTCTCATACTTTTATGCCAACGTGTGGAGCCTGGCAGCTGGAGCAGAGGATTGACTGGGAAGTCCATGTTTGGACCACATGCTTTGGAGTCACCTTCTAAGACCTTACAAGTTCTCCAAGATAGTTCCTCTCTTTGGCAACAATGTCTTGTCCTTTGTTAATCTTGTCACTCTGGAGCGGAACACCAGGGTCCTGAAACCTAGGACTCCTTATCTTTTTTACTTTTTTGGAGATGAGCGAGCTCTGCTTTTTCCCCTTTTCTGCTCTTGTTTTTAATGATTTCACATTTCTTCACTGATACTGGAGCCTGTGAGTGGAAAATAAAAGGCAGTAGAAAATCCATGTGATGGTATTTTCCATGTGTGTGTAGATTATATTTCATTTATTAATTCATAATGATGGTCTCCACAAGGGCTAGAGGGATCTTCCCATCATCTCCAGGTCCTTTTAATAGTTGACAAAAATCAGATTTTATAAGTAACAAGGATGATAAGCCTTTCTATCTACATCCAATGTAGTTCATACTTAAGGGCCCATGAGATTTCTGACATGAGCTTTCTCTCAGGAGTAACAGTGAAGCTACATGGTTAAATCTATCATTGGATATCAGTGGAAAAATGTGTTCTTGACTAGATTCGTAAGTATAATGCTTACGACATGTAACTATAAGCAATTCTTACGATTTTTGATTACCTATCCATGGAAGAGCACAAATAGACAGCTTATTTTTTAAAAAAGTGAATAATGAGGAATTTTTCAGTGCCAATAGTTCACAAAAACAAGCAGAAATAGTGGTAGGAACTGGACTTTGAAGTTCCCATCACCTGGATTCAATTCTAGTTCTGATCCTTTCTGAATGTGTGAATTAACCACTCTAAACTGGCTATAGCAATACCTATTTTATAAGGTTTTGCTGGAATTAAATGTGATATTATTTATAATTTAAAATATTTATATCTATATCACATTATAAATCCAAATATTTATGAAATATCCAGTGAATGTTGGGTGCCTCATAGATGCTCATTTATTTATAAAAATTTCTGCTAAATATAGGCACTGTGCTATGTGTTAGGGATAGAAGGACTGATAAGTCAAGTCTTGCCTTCAATAGGGGTACAATCTAATGGAAGAGACAGGTATATGAACAGACATGTTTAATGCAATTTGTTAAGGAATTTTTCAGAGAGAGGCAAATGAAGCATAGAACCACAAAGGTGAGATAAAAAAGAAACCTTGCAAGGGAGGTGGGATCAAGGAAGGCTCTGGGAATATATTATACCCGAGCTGAGAATGAGCCAAAAATAAATGAATAGATATGCAGTTACATTTAAAAATACATGACAGTCAAAATACATGAGTTTTTCTTTACCTTTTTATTCTTTTCTTCATTTCACGGTGACATGCCAATATTTTTTGCATTTTTGGTCAGTTATTGGCTGTTCTTGGACTCAGTTTGTTGACGGTAGGAAAGGAGGAGCCACATTCATAAACCATGGTAGTCTTATAATTGCATGTTAAAATTCCTCAGATTGGCCTCTAAAAGACTGACTATTAAAAGACTAGGAAGAAAAGATGATACTGGAAAGACATTAAAAGTGGAAAATATAAGGTATAATAAAATTGGACTCTGAGAGTATAAACCAGAGGGAAAATTAAGGTAGTAAATATTCCTGGTGTGTTTCCGTGTTTGAAATTGTGCTTTCCTGAGGGGGAAGCTGCCTAGCACTAGAGCGTCCTCTGCTAGCTAGACCCCACCCCTCCACAGCTGCTCTGTGCTGGAGTTGTGGAGAACAGGGTTTATGGCTCAGGAGGGTATTGGCCTAGAGCAGCTGGAGATTCAGGATACTGCATCTCTGAAAGTCCTGGGACATGAAAGACTCAGAAGGCTCAAGGGAGAGCTTTGGGAATTGATTAATATTGTGCAGCTTCATTGCCAATCAAACAGGTATTTGTGAACTGCACTTAGCACTTTACCATTTTTATAACTTTTTGCTAATGGATAAATTCATTCTCACTACCAATAGGATCTTCAGAAACTGATTAACCTATTATGATAGAGGAACTTCTTCCCTTTGAGACCATGAACTGAGCTTAAGAAATTCTGGAAGCTGGGCACGGTGGCGCACGCCTGTAATCCCAGCACTTGGGAGGCTGAGGCAGGAGGATCTCGAGTTCAAAGCCAGCCTCAGCAACTCGGCAAGGCCCTAAGCAACTCAGTGAGACCCTGTCTCTAAATAAAACATAAAATAGGTCTGGGGATGTGGCTCAGTGGTCGAGTGCCCCTGGGTTCAATCCCCAGTACCAAAAAAAAAAAAAAAAAGAAATTCTGGAGTCTGTACCTAAAATGTATTAGTACTATTTAGTGCTTGTTTCTTCATGTTTTGTGCCCTGTTGTGAGTATATTTCTTGAGTATAACATCTCCAGAATCCCTTTATGCCTTTTTGATTAAAAATGAATTTTTATAGAAATTATGATATCACATGTATAGGACACTTTGCAGAGGAGGCTTATCAAATAGAGTTTCAAATTTTGATATGCTTATACTGTAATCAGTCTTTCCAAGAACAAACCAATGCTTGGGTTGCACCTCCATGAAATCCAAACCATCTGGATAAAACAAAAGAAACAAGATCAAGCAATTATTCATTTTTATCAACAAGATGCCAAAGACCTAGATTGTCAGAAACTTTTCTAATCAGGTGCTATACATTTTGTGGATGAAGCTAGAACCAGAGCTATAAATATAGATCAAGGAAAAATATGCATCAACAGTTTGCATTTGGGTCTCTGTCATGTTCCTTCTTGAACAGAGATATGACAGAGATTTTCTCCTTGTAGCACTTTGTCAGATAGTCATTTGACTAAGGCATACTAGGAACATAATAGCTGCTAGCAGAGAGCCACATAGAATTTTGGCTGACTCTGCAGAATAGACCATATATTGGGTATTGTTCAAATTGAGAAGTGTTTAATCTTTTTGTGCAAAACACTCATTACAGAAGCTCTGTTTTTGAAATATTTTAAAAGTAGTTACAAGTGTTAACAGCTACAGTTATTATTTACAAAGTGAGTGGCATTATAGTAAATGATCGCAAGAATTAACAGCTAGAGTTATGAGAATCTACAGTGACTGGCATTACACTAACTGCATTTTCTCTATTAATTGATTAAATACCCATGACAATCAAGTAGGTACTGAGGTTACTAACATAGATTATAAAAATGAGGCATGATGAAGTTAATCATTTATTCAAGATAACCC
>JAJEJO010001956.1:281373-296732 GCA_020662805.1 Glaucomys volans
AACAAAGATGAAAAAATAGATATTGAAAAGTAATAGTAGGGGTAGTCAACTATGGCAGACATTTCATTCTAATACAATACAGTAAAATTGATTCAAAGAGAATTAATAAGAATAAAATAAATTTGAATCAGACATCAATCCTTAGACACTGTAATTATCGAGGTAAATCCAACTAAATCATTTATTACTAACTATGGAACACTCAGGAATTTGGGAAAAATACTGTTTCAAAAATTATGATTCTACCACATACTGGCTATGAATTATTCAATAAATGTGTGGGGGTGATATTGTTTACAACACATTTCCTGCCAACTTCTGTTTTTCACTAAATGTTTAAAAAAATTGAGGCAGCTTCTCAATGTAATTGGTAATAGAAGCAGATGGCACTTCTTTGACCCTTCATTTTAGCTTCTAGGCATTTGCAATCAGTTATATGCAAGATATGTGGACAGACACTATGCATTAAAATTAGCCCCATCTTTTTTAGCTGTCAGAAAGTAGACTTGGTCATAAAATTTGAGAGTAAAGAAACTGAGCAATCATCTAGTCCAATTCTTGTATTTTACAGGTGAGAAAACTCTTGGAGAGGTAGTAAATTGACCAGCTCAAGGTCACAGAGAAAGTCAATAGGAACAGATCTCAGCCCCTTTACTTACTGCCAGAAACTATTCCATTTCAAGGACCAAGGCTGCCTTTTCTATTTAGGGAGATTTGAATATATATATATATATATGTATATATATATATATTTGAAAATTATATATATATCATTGAAAATTATAAAACTTTTCAAGCATTCTGAAAATTAACAAGAATAATATGACTCTGGAGTATCCAGTCGATTTTATCAAAATTTAAGACATTGCCGTAGTTGCATGGATTTTTAAAAATCATGATGGAGTTTAAATATTTTTATTTTTATTTTTTTATTTTTTTATGTTTTGAACCGGGGATTGAACTCAGGGGCACTTGACCACTGAGTCACATCCCCAACCCTATTTTGTATTTTATTTAGAGACAGGATCTCACTGAGTTGCTTAGCACCTCGCTAAGTTGCTGAGGCTGGCTTTGAACTCGTGATCCTCCTGCCTCAGCCTCCCGAGTCACTGGGATTACAGGTGTGCGCCACCGTGCCCGGCCTAAATATTTTTAATACAGCAGAATCACTACATTGCATTGCTGAAATAAAAGCAATTAGACATGGTTTCTTTTGTAATTCTTTTAAAGTCAATTATATAAGTCTTCCCAGTACTCATAAAATAATAATAATAATCGTAATAATAATAACAATAAATAATACCAATAGTTGTAAGTAGCAATCTTTGCTCTCCTTCTTATGACAGATACTTATTTGCAATTATTGCCTTGTTTTGTATAAAAATCACACTTTATTACTGTTCAAGAATTAATTCATCTCCCTCTCTCCTCCTTCCTCTCTCTCTCTCTCTCTCTCTCTCTCTCTCTCTCTCTCTCCTCTTCCTTTCTTTCTCTCTCTTTCTTTCTTTCTTTCTTTCTTTCTTTCTTTCTTTCTTTCTTTCTTTCTTTCCTTTTTCTTTTCTTTCTCTTTTTCTTTCTGTGGTTTGGGAATTGAACTCACGGGTGCTCTAACACTGAGCTACATCCCTGGTCCTTTTTCTTTTCCTTTCAAGGTGGGTCTTGTGAAGTTGCAGAGGCTGGCCTTGCACTTATGATCCTTCTGCCTCAGTCTCCTGAGTCACTAGGATTACAGGTGTGCATCACCATGCCCAGGAAGTTAACTCACTTTCTTCTAGAGGAAATATCAGTCTTTTGTCACTATTCTTTTTGGCTGAAATAGTCATGTGTCATATAGGTCAGTTTTTATCTGGTGGACCCAAATTCTGTAGTAGATTAATTTCTCTGCATGGAAAAAAAAAAAAAAAAAAGAAAGAAAAAAAAGAAAAAAAAAAAGAAAAAACCCCAACAAAAACAGATGCTTTCTTTTTGGGGCAGACACCACCTCTTGTCAGACTCCACAACTTCACAAGCAGCCACAAGCAGAGCTCCTTTGGATTTTAGCTCCCACGGTCCCCTCAGTCAGGTGCTTTGTTAAAGTTGTCCCACAAACCTCCTTATGGCTGTTCTTAAGGCCTGAAGGAGATGACTCTCACGTCTAGTGAGTTGGCACGTTTGAGAGACATGGCCGATCTAAATGAGGAATATTGTGAAAACATTTGAACTTGGTTTTGGATGGGTATATTTCACTTATGTTTGAATACTGGTTACACCCAATGTTCTGAAAATTCACATCAAAGAGAAAGAGGAAAGCGTGCTGTGAATGAAGGCCTGACTGAGGCAGAGCTGGGAACCCATCCAGTTTTTTCTCCCAGAAATCAAACCTTCCTTGGAACTGATCCTAAAGAGAAATGATTGAATTTCTAAGCACATGCCTTCTGAGAATGAGAGGGACTGCAAGGCTAAAATGACTCAGGCAGTGAGTGTGATGTGAGGAGCTGTAATACCTAGTCTTACCTGCCTCTTGCTCCCTGACCTGAAAATTTTCCCATAGAATGTAGATGGCTACGATGTCCTCCCCACCATCTCTCCACTTTATGTTCCATCAGCCCTGAATGTTTTGCTTTTCCCCGAGCAGGTAGAGATCTTTCATATTTCAGGACATTTTTCTATGACATTGGTTTCCTGGCCTGGAATTCCCTTAACTTCTTCTAACTGAAAAACTACTAAAATCAAGTTTCAGGAAATGTATTTTAGAAAAATGGGTTGTTAAAAATACGTGCAAAACTGGAGAGATAAACAAAAATGCATATTTGGATTTATTAAAATTTGGGTAGGATCTCAAAAGTCTAAATTTGAGAAAGCATCTGGTACAAAGTATGTACTCAAAAAAAAGTTAGTGAGTGAATGAAGTCAATAATGTGCATGTGTAAGGGTCTTGATACTTTTCTTTGAACTGGAAGTTCTTTTTCTACAGCTTTATCTGTAGTTAGGTCCTTGTATGTAGCTCCATCCAGAAATTCTTGAGATGCTGTTCTCACTTCATGTTTTACGTGAAGTGAAATTCATTGACCTGTGGAGTTCGACTACATATGTTACTGGGGGAGAGGTGTGTCTGGGATGAGCCCCTGGAACTCATATTTGACTTGCATTTCTTTATTCCTATTGTGCTCATTTACACTTGAATCTTGACTTTAGTCTCTGTTTCTTGGCTTAACTCCTGAATTGGGACCTTCCCTGAGCCCCGGCACACTTGCCTGGAGCCTGCATACACTGGGTGCATCCTTAGGGATGCAGATTCTGGCCTTGTGCTCCATCACAAGTGAGGGTTGTGCCTTTACACACCAGCCACTGGGAATTGTGCTGCTCCTGCCTTCTTTGATATGGAGTGCTCCTATCCTGGGCCATGGTTTAGTGACCAAGGGTAGGATTCCTATAGTCAGATGAATCTGGGTTTGATTCCATTTCCTTTATACCTAACTTTGGCGAAGGTTCTCAATCTCTTGTTTGTAAATTGAAGACACATTAAATCCTTATGTTGTGAAGATTAAACAATAGTCTAAAATACATACAATGTGTTACATATAGATATGAATAATCCCTTTTTGACTTGTAAGTCCAGGTGAACATTGGCTATTGGAAAAGATACTGGTCGACTTGAATTCTGGTTATTGAGTGTTAGGAGTCAGACTCAGTGTTAAGTATGCAGCTTTCTTTGCCATCTATCTTCCTTTGTTTTTCTGTTCTCTTCAAGCCAAATTCTAACAACCAAGGGTTGGGAAGAGTGCAGAAGAATCTGTCTTGTAATTTTGCCTTGGCCTTGGTAAGAAAAAAGAGATTTATTATTTTAGAACATGGTAATTAAGTAGGCAGAGTACAAACTGTCAATAATATCAGCAAAGCAATTCATTAGCCAGAGTAGGTGTTATTAGTTAATAAACTAACTTTAAACAAATGTTTATCACAGGAAAGCCAAAATCTTGCATAATTCATCTAAAGATGAGGGAGAGTTGGCTTTATTCTTCAAGGGTTTCTGGGTATTACTCATAAGTGGCATGAAATAAATATTCTTGGAAATGAATTAGGATATTTCACTAGGAACTGTGACCCTTAAGAAGATGCTCACATTCTTGGAAATTGCATTTGTGGTCCACATATTTTATTGTCTCCTTCTAGCAATGTGGTAAAATGACCATAGATTTTTGGAGTGAGACAGCATGGTTTATTTATTTAATATCACTGAGTCTCAATTTTCTCTTAGATGAAATGGATTTCATTTTCTCTGTTTTTCAAGATGGTGGCACAGATTAAATACAAGAATGCATGTCAGGTGGTTTTTGGTTATGCTGGGACCCATTCCTCTCCTTGTTTTGACTTCTAGACCTGGATGGAAGGTACACTTACCTTAAATTGAATAGATGAGAACACATACTTTTTTTTACTCCCAAAGTATTCTACTATTCATCCCTCATTCTAGAAATATCTAATATTCCACAATAGGACTTGATGGCTCTATTATTTTTCTTTTGGACAACAAAACTCAAGTTTTGGAGATAGAGGGGGATGGGGAAATAAAGTGACTGAATTCTTCGATATGAATAAATGGAAAAGGAGTGTTACTGTTTATGTGTTATTATGAGTGAAGTTGTGGCTATAAACATTCATTGCTCAGATCATTATTAGGTGCCTGGTATTTGTAAGGCACTATTTTATGTGCTGAGGATACAACAGTGAACAAAAAGTCCAGTTCTGGGCTTTGTGGAATTTAGTAAGGGGATGCATGAAATATGTAAAATATTTATTTCTATAAACAGTGATAATGATGTTAAGAAACATAAGGCAAAATAAGTGGGATAAGAAGTAGGATGGGTGAGTGTAGGATTTCTTTCTTATACAGGGCGGCCAGAGAAGGACTATTTGATAAGGTGATATTTGAGCAGGAGTCTGAAAGGAGTGAGGAGAGTTTGGAGATATTAAGGCTAAACGTGTTCCAGACAGAGAAAGAGTAGGTTACAACATCTCTTGAGGAAGGAAGGAAACTAGACTGTTTAAAGAATACCAAGAATATTGGAACAACTGGAACAGGAATGAGAGTTTGAGAGATGAAATCAGATGAATTAGTTATAGCGATCTGCTGTATTTTCTTTGTACCTAGTTAATGGTGCTGCATTGCGCATGCAAAAAATTTGTCAAGAAGGTAGATCTCATGTTATCATCATAACAATGATAGTAACAATAATAAAGATGAAATCAGAAGCTGATGGAACCCACAGGGGAGGAAGTGGATTTTATCTCTCACAGCCTGTCAGAATCAATTAGCCTAAACAGGAAGAATGAATAACCCAGTCTCATATCTCCTACCTCATTATCTTCTGTGTTTCCCGCTGCCTAACCCAACCCCAAACCAGAGTGTGAGTGATCTTGAGTGATGCCAACTATAGAAGTCAATTTC
The DNA here is from genome assembly GCA_020662805.1 of Glaucomys volans. Lineage (NCBI taxonomy): Eukaryota > Metazoa > Chordata > Mammalia > Rodentia > Sciuridae > Glaucomys > Glaucomys volans. Next base: position 286,802 of record JAJEJO010001956.1, read on the forward strand.
CTGAGATACGGACCACAGCAGAGAGGCCTGGAATGGATTTGGATAGGAAGCAAATGGAGAATATAGATTTGGGCCAATTAATTAAAAATAAATAAATATGGTAATTTATAGTAAAATCTTTTGGCTGATTTTTTATTTCATATGAGATAGCTTAACAATGGGCTGATTTATGTTGGAAGGTACTTTGAAAGGTTGTCCCTCAGACCCTATACAGTTGTGAAGAAAGAAGATAGGATGGAAAGTTAAGAACAACTGGATTTGCTTCTTTCCTGGGCTCTGGCCACATTTCTTGGCTTCTAGTGTCTGTGTTCTCCTCCTCTCTCTTCGTTGTCCTGGAACCTGCATTGCAGTAATTTTTATATTGCGACCTGTAACGCCTGGGAGACATCCTGGCCTTAATCATGTTCCATCCACTTCATCAAATAAATGCATCTCACTAATGTAACATGAAAATAATCTGAAGAAGAGATCCCTGCCTAGCTACTTGTGTGTTTAACTGTTGTTGCCAAGGGAAGTGATTTTGTTCTTGAACCTCACAAATGCTTTAAGTTTTCCAAGGTTTATTATTTAAAAAAGGGAATAGTGAGTTTCAGTTTGGGAAGATGAAAAAGTTCTGGCGATGAATGGAGGTGATGGTTGTGCACAATGTGAATGCCCTTCATGCCACTAAACTGTATAAATTAAGTGGCTAGATTGGTGAATTTTATATTATATACATTTGACCACAACAAAAAACCATCTTGGCAAATGAATAAATAAATAAAAATAAAAGAGGAATTACACCGTAGTATTGTATATTCTTAGCCATCCATAGGGATGGGAAAGGACCAATGAATAATATCCATGAAGAGAATAAATTCATTTGTGCTTGTTCTGTTCTGAAGTTTCTCAGAAGTTCAAAGACAGAAAAAGCTGTCTTGAGAGGCAGTGAATTTCCTCTCATCAGAGGTGTGTGATCACTAATTTAGAGGGAAGTTGTCAAGCTGTTTTAAGTTTTGGATGTCTGGTTGGCCCCATTATCTTTTTAAGATCTCTTCCAATGCTGCAAGTGTGCAAAGCTCTGCAGTTGAAGATGTTTGAACAATGGCAGCACCTTGGTTAGCTTTGGTTCGGCTGCTGGATTCAACTGAAACGGAAAGGAGCCCAGGCTGAGAGATGAGCCTGACGTGACAGCTAGGAGCAAAGAAAGCAAGGAGACACTAATATTATAGTGTGCATCTGGGCTTGTGTTTTACTTATTTCAAACATAATTAAGCTGCAGGACCAAGTTCTCAGGAAACTTTTGGAGTTAGAGCCACCTGCCTTACTAGGTCATGGGGTGGATTTCAAGTTCATCATGTATAGACACCGCAGCTTTGCAACAGAGCTTCCTGTCACCTAATCTTACCAATTTCAAACTCGCATCTGAGGTTCTGGGTATTATATCACACATCATATCTTCTGGGATATTGTATTAGTTTCCAATTGTTACTAGAAGGGATTATAGCTCTGGAGTTCAGAGATGTGAAATGCTCTAACTACTAAAATCAAAGCATAGGAAAGGCTTTGTTCTGGAGACTCAAAAGGAGAATCCATTTCTTCTCCTTTACCAGCTTCTAGAGACTACTTGCATTCTTGGTTTGCATTCTGCAAAGTTAGCAGGGCAGCATTTTTTATTTTGTTTTGAACTAGAGACCTGTATTTTTCTTTGTCAGCCAAATGGGCTACTTGAAGGGATTGAAGCAGGAGGAGTGAGTGCCCTGATGCCAGGCTGGCCATGCTTCACAGGCCCGCAGGTGATAGAGAACTCGCCCAGATAGTGGCGGATTGTCTCCTGCTTGAGCGCCACCTGATCAAAGGTATAGTATGGCATCTTTAAATTTCTTTCTGATTCTGACTCTATCATCACACATCCTGCAGTGACTCATACCTGTATCCCTCTGACAAGAGCCCTTGTGATTACATTAGACTCACCTTTGTAATCTAGAGTGATTTCCCTCTTTCAAGACCCTTAATTTAATCACCTCTGCAAAGTCCCTTTTGCCACATAAGGTAACACGTTACACATTCTGGAGGTTAGGATGTTGGCATCTTTCTATCATAGAAACTGGTAAAATCTATTCCCAGATCAAGGAGTGGACTGAGGTTTAGGGAGGAGGTGGCAGGCTGCCATACTGCTTCTTGTCCACTTAACTGCTGAACTGTTCAGACACACTGTCGTTTCAGAACAACCCTCCATCCATGCCATGATACCATCCTATTGGAGTGTGTTTGGGTAGTCATAGTGCAGATCATGAAATAATTTTAGCACTCCTTTTGGGCATGTGCACTTCACTGTTCCCTTAGGCTTACACATGGCCATGTGAATGGGAGTAGAAGTGGGATTGTTACTTGCAGGCTGAAGGTTTTAGGGCTGGTGCACGATTTGTGGCATTCTCCTCTTCCTGCCAGAGCAACTGTGGCAGCACACAGCACTCCCTGGGTCTGGATCCCTGAGTGACAGTTAATAGAGTACAGTGTCTCCTCTCCTCTCCACTCTAGGACATACTAAGGAGTGAGCCTTTGTTCTTTGGGGCCACTTAGATTTTAGGGTCATTTTTACTGAGGCATGACTATGCCCACCCTGAATAATACATGCATCCTCCATAACAAATAAAATCAAACTTTCTTCGTATCCTGATCCTTCCCACTAGGGGTAACATTCCCTGCTTTGTGCACCAAGGAAATCTGAATCCTAAAGCAGGACGACACCACTTAAATCCCAGTTTGGAGGATGCTATTCATTTATGTTTCCATTCACTTTTCCAAGTTTGCAAACTGATGGCCATAGAATGCATAGCAGCCTGGTCTCAGAGAAATACATTCATAACAGTGTCTTTTGAGGCTTCACAACTGTTCTACTCAGTGGGTGCTGTGTATTTCACAGATAAAATTTCACTGCTTCCCCCACTCCCCTGAACATCCCTTCCACCTTCTTTCTGTACTTGCTGGTCCTACCAAAACTTTGGCAGTTGCTAGAATTTCAGCTTACCCCGAAGATTCCCCTTTCTCTTGGCCATGGAGAACACCTGTCTGGGCCAAGAATGTGTGGGCTAAACCTGTGGCAGCTGACTGTAACAGCCTTCCTCGTGTGTGTCCCCACTGTTGCTTACCAGCCTCCCTGCTGAAATTCCACCAACTTCAGTAGGGTTCAGAGATTAGAGCCTGATATTGCTTGAAAGAATTCTTTGGTTTCTATTCACCCATTTCCAGGATAGAATCTAACCTGAAGAATAGTCATGGGTTGCATCTCTGACTTAGGGTTGCACCAGCCTAGGCAAACTCAGTCTTAGGAAAGAGGTTCCATGGGGTGGGAATGATTCCATTCATCAGTATTTAAATAGATCCAGCCCATCCACACAAGATTCCACTTAGGAGATATATAATCCCAGTAATGCAATTTCCCTGAACATCCTTGCTCTTTCTTCTTCCTGGGGTCTCTTTCCTACCCCAGGATCCCCTTACTGTTCAAATGCACTTCTTCTGAGCCATTTCCTTTGGAAAGAGAACTTACACTACTCCTCTGACTCATTTACCTGAAGCTTTAGGTGAGAGAGGCTTCTCTTCCAATCCTCACTTTGGGAGCCCCATCCCTAGCTTGTGGGATCTCCCTGCCAGTGTGTGGAAACAAGCTCATGCCAATCTGAACTCAAACACTCTTCTCAGTGGTGTCGGAACTGATCAGTGTTCACTAATCTGATGAGATTGAATTTTTCAATTTTTTAGGTCAGCATGACATGCAGTCAATAGTTCAGACCCATATGAAAGCTTATAGTTGAACTATTAGCTTTTAGATGCATCCACTCTTTCTATGAAAAATAACTCAGAAGTTTCCTGAAAGCGGGCAGGGCAGTGAGACTAATACCTTCTTTTAGGTCATGGTGCTCATGTTGTAAATCATACCTGGGCAGTCAAAATTCTTCTAAACTAATGGTTAAGAAATTGCCCTGCTTTTCAGGGGCTTTGCAGTGTGTTCCTGCAGGCAAGTGCATAGAGGTAATCACAAGCAGATGGGGACCCCCAGGCACAATTGTGTGCCCTTCATTTATTATAGAGCTCTGTGCAAGGAGAGGAGGAAGAGCGAGCAGAAGTGAAAGGGCAGCTTTTGTCTCCTCATGCCGCTACCAACAAATTGGATATAATTATAATTAGGACACATGGGAAATTGAACCAGGAGGGTTCATCTTTCAGTATTGAATTTTAAGGTGATTTCTAGTCGTGTGGTAGGATAAAAGAGAATACTCTCAAAACATGCTCAGATAGGAATGAAGGTGTGAGGTTTCCTAGAGAATTTTAACTGGAAGATTGCCCAAGAACCTTCTAGAAAACATCAAGGTTCCTTGAAGAATTGTTCTGTTTCCAACCCCTGCATATTTATTTTGTGTGAAATTTTTCTACTGTCACTTTAAAACAGCAACAAAAAGAAAAGGAAATATATTTTTCTTCGTTTCAGTCAATTATTGAGACATAAATTAAAAATTTAAACAATTCTAGATTTTTAAAATCCAGGAATTCAGAAGCAACTTTGCTAGGCAGACTCAAATTATAGACAAACAAAATAAAACAATGAAATACAATTTCAAGCTCCCACCCCCAAATGATGACTTCTATTTTATCCTGATGTTTGCCTGGACTCCAACAAGCTGCTCGTCTCCCCATATTTTGTGTGTATTGACCCAAGATAGTTTTTTAAAAGAATATTGTTAGATTGATTCAAGGCCTGCAAAACAGTTCCACAAAACAAAGGAATGACGTGAGACTGCAATAGGAGCAAGACTAAAAGCACTTCTTGAGCACAAGTATGATGGTGCATTTTATTTTAATTTTAAAAAATTGAAAATGATTTGATTTCAGATTTTATCTCTTATTTTCATTATGTAGAGTATAACAGAGCACATGAAAATGAGCTGCTTTATCATTCTTTATTGAATGATGGGCTGAATTACACTTGTTTACATTTACAAATAACTCATCTATGTGTGTGTGTGTATGTGTGTGTGTGTACCAGTGACGATGATGGCAGCACTCCTCCCACTTGTCAATTTAATCAATACAATGGATTTTCTATTGATAAAAGCTTCAGGTTTAATGAAAAGATGTGCTTATCTGATAAACCACAGCATGTTACAATTGTTAAACTATTACTCAATTTCACTGTCTTGCCTGGATGTTCTGCATTTGCTCTGTCATCCACATAGAATGGCAATGTCTTCCTGTCTCTTCCTGACCACCAAGCTCTCCAAGGGCATAAAGACCAGAGCTCCACTCCAGCCTCCCTAGTAAACTTGACTATGTTGTCTCATCCTTTGAATCACTAAGGGACTTTGCATATTCTTTGATTTCTTAACATTCTGCAACTCTCTTTACATTTTCACTAACTTGTTGACTAACCCTCCTGGTCCCAGAGGTTAGAGGTCATGCCCTACTCCTTCTCTACAATGCTTAGCAAGGTGCCTGGCCCTCAGTGGCACATGATAAGCATTCATGTCTTGTACTTACAGAAATGATAGTAATACTCTGAAAATATCTTCGTTGCTTTGGGATTTCTTTCTGCTTGTACAGCTGTATGGATGGATCATGGTAAATCTCACCATCTCTCAAGTTTTAAATGTATGAATCCAGTGCATTTCTGTAGCTTTTCTTTCAGGTTAAATAACTCCCAATCCCTGTAGTCATGATTTATAGACCCTATTTTCCAACTCTAATCATTTTCATTGCTTTTCTCTGGAACTTCTCCAAGTTCTCTATGCACTTAAGTTTCAGTTTCCAAATGACATGGTATCGAAATACTGAGTGTAAGAACTATCTCCGTGGTCTTCTATTCAAATTCTTATTTATACATAAATGGGTTTTCTCCTAATCAGTCTACAAGTATTAGCTATGTACTTATACTTAGCACTGGGTTTTGAAGTTTTGATGCAATTTCAAATGCTATTATTCCTCTCTGTGAGACAAGTTTTTCTTTGGTGGTATTACATGAAAAACATTATATTTATAAGCATCTGTACCATAGCCTATTTAAATAAGAGTAGAATGACTCTCTGTCAATAAACAATGCTACCTCTGGTTTGGTTACATGAAATTAATTTAATAACTCATCTGCTTCATTAATATAACAAGTTTACCTCTCCCATATTATACTGTAATGTGCAAAGAAGCAGAAAATGATCTAGTGATTTTTTTGCATTATATACTTCCAATAGATTCAAATATTATTCCAATTTTTAGATTTCATTTTGGTTCACCTGAGCATTAAGCTTTTCTCTCTATTGTCATTAGAGTTTTAGTCAGCACTAAAGCATTAATAACTGCAAGTACTTAAACACGGTAATGTCTCTGATGTATGCTGTTTTTCTTTAAAAGCGTTTTCCATATGTCTTATCTGATTTGATACTCATAAATATAAAGATCTTATTAGTAAAGAAAGACAGGAAGGATCACCATCAACTCTCATCTGATTGATCCAGGGCCATAGGTAGAGTTTAAGATCAACTCAGGGAATACAAGGTAATGGGGAGCTAAGTGTTGTTACTGGGGCTTTAGGTTTTTCTATCAGAGTTTCTCAAAGCTTGAAAAAAATGAAAACATACTATTATATAATACTTCTAGAGATTAGAACTTCTAGGAAAGTTAAAATATGGTTACAAAAATTATGGAATATTATAAAGACTTTTAATGAAAAATATTTTTAATACATACAACATTATATAATGTGATCTAATTGCACTATTAATAATTAGATTGATAGCAATAGTTATTCACTATTAATAGTTAATAGTCTATTATAGGGGCTGTGCTTTGGTAGAACAGCACAAAATTAATAATGTGTATTAGTCAATGTTCTTGAGATAGAATATATATATATATATATACTCATATATACACATATGAAGAGATTTATTATATCTATCTATCTATCTATCTATCATATATCATCTGTATATCAAGAGGGTTTTTTTATAAGAAATTGTCCCATATAGTTATGGAGGTTCAGAAGTCCCAAGAGCTGCAGTCAGTAGTTGGAGGCTTACGAGAGCTAATATGTAATTCTGGTCTGAGTGTGAAGGACTGAGATCCTGGAGAACTGATGATGTAAGTTCCAGTCTGAAAACAGACAGTCCTGAGACCCCAGTGAGCTGATATTTCAGTCTGAGCATGAAGGAGTAAAGATCAATGTCCTGACTTAAGTGTGGAGATTTCCCTCTTAGCCTTTTGGTCATACTCAGGTCTTCAGTTAAAGCCCACCCACAATGGGGAGTGGTAGTAGCCTATTCCTTCCTACGTTACTGCTTTATTCAGTCTACCTATTCAAATATTAATTTCATCCAGAAACATCTCTGCAGTCACACTCAGAGGAATATTTGGTCAAATGTCGGGGAACCCTATGTTTGTGCCCCAAACTAATGTGTAAAGTCAACCATCCAAGATGTGTAATAAGCATTCTTTAAATCCTAACAAGTTGCCTGCATGCGTCTGTGACTGCTATAAACTCACTTGAAGGTCATGCAAAGTTTTTAGGCCCTTTGAAAACACAATAACAGGCCTGTTACTACACTCCCTAGTGTTAACTGATTTATCTTTCAAGATAGAGGTCTACAGAAGCTACTAACAGGTTAGCAGGAATGATTCATCATTGTTAATCTGCTATTTGCAGGAGTCACTAGAGAATCAATTTTCTTTGAATTGCATAACTCTTTCCATGCCCTCCATCCAATGTATATAATACATATGAAAAACTGAAATTTTATTTTTGCAATCAGTTTTGTTAATGGCCAAGAATAACTCTGCATTGGGGAAAAAAGAAAATCATTTATTCTGAAACAAATATGAGTGGCCATGGCCCAGTGACACTAATTCAAATTACCTGCTTCTTCCATGGAAGAGATTACATGAGTTTTTACAGTAACAAGAGAAAGTAGTAGGGGTCATCAAGTAAGTGGACTACAAAGAGATGGGGAAATCTCTTCTGTATGATTCAGACGTTCTCTTTAACAAGGGGAGGAACTCTCTACAGGATTCGGATGTTAGCGCATTCTTAATTTTAGGCTTGGTGGAGGCAGGCGGTCTATCAAGCTTGGTATACATTCCTATTCAGTCGTCACAAGAATGCTAGGTCAGATACAGAGGTTGATGGCAAATGGCTATTAAAAGGAACCAAAAGACAGCCCAAGATAACTTTGGCTCTTGATCTACAACTTTCCATCGCTCCACAATCAATGTTCTAGTCAGCCAAGGTCAAACAGTCTGCAGGCTCTCAAATACAGATGTGGCATCTTTGGAGAACTTCAGTTCACAGTTTGTAAAAGATTGAGCTAAATATGTGTAACTTTTTCTGGTTTTCTGCAAACATACTGCAAAATTCTTGTGAGGATGTATTTTTAAATTGTTTAAGGAAATATTTACATTCTCAGGTCGTTTAAAAATAGTCTTATTTTAGAAGCTCAGGTTGTTTTCATTTTGAAAAAAATGAAAATATAAATTGTTTTACTATAAAATTCACATACCATATTTCACTCAAAGTGTACATTTAAATAGTTTTTCCTATATTCACAAAATTGTGTAAACATCACCACAACCAGTTTTAGAGCATTTTTATCACTCCAAAAAGAAAAGCCATACTTATTGCCAGTCACTCCTTATTCCCCCAACCTACCCACTAATTTATTCTACTTTCTGTCTCTCTGTAGAGAGTGCCTATCCTGGGAATTTCATATCAATGGTATCATACAAGGCATGATCTTTTCTGGCTGGTTTCTTTCACTTAGCATGTTTTCAAGGTTCGTTCACATTGTAGCTTTTGAAAGTTTGTTTGTTTGTTTGTTTGATACTGGAATTGGATCGTGGAATGATCTGACCTACATCCCCAGCCCTTTTTATTTACTTTTGGACAGGGTTGAACTTGGCACTCCACCCTGTCTCAGCCTCCTGAGTAGCTAGGATTACAGGTGTGCACCACCATGTCCAGCTACTTTGTTACTTTTTATTGCTAAACGATATTTTAAGGTCTGAATATACCAAATTTAATTTATCTATTTGTCTTTTGATAAGCATTTTAGGTTGTTCCCAATTTTAGGAAATTATGAATCATGTTTTATGAGCAGTTGTGTCCAAGTGTTTGAGTGGGCATCTGTTTTCTTATCTCTTGAGTGTGTATCTAGAATTAAAATCACTGAATAAGATGGTAAATCCATGTTTACAGTTTGAGAAAATGACAAACTGTTTTTAAAAGCAGCTGTACCATTTTGCATTCCATCAGCAATGTGTGGAGGTTCCCATTTTTACCTTGTCCTCATTGACACTTATTTTTCTTTTTGACTACAGCCATGCTGGTGAATATTGTTATTTTAATTTTGATTTCCTTATGGTTAATGATGCTGAGCAGATATTTTATATGTTATTGGTGGTTTGTGTATTTTCTTTAAAAATATGTCTGTTCAAATATTTTGTCCATTTTTTCATTTGGGTTTTTAGTGTTTTCACTGTTGAGTTGTAAGAGTTCTTTATGTGTGTGTGTGTGTGTGTATATGCATATATATAAATATATATTACATATAAATATATTGTATTATATTATATTAAATACATATTATATATTAATATTATAATTATAATATTATTAAATTATATTATATTAAATATATTATATTATATATTAATATGTTATATGTAAATATATTATGTAAATATATTATATATATAAATGTATATATATACACACACATATATATACATTTTTTTTCAGGGTACAAGTTCTTTATCATATATGTGATCTACTGAACATCTAAGCCATTCTATGGGCTGGCTTGTCATTAAGAAAAAAAATTTTGTAGTGCTGGGGATCCAACCTAGAACCTCATGCATGCTAGGCAAATGGCTACCACTCATGCGTACGAGGCAAATGCTCTGCATCCCA
>JAJEJO010001957.1:0-11852 GCA_020662805.1 Glaucomys volans
GACACTGAATTTTTAATATGGATCATCCAATTCCTCATGCTTGTTTTTATTTTGTTTCGTTTTCTTTAATTGACCTTCCACTCTTCCTGTCATTTTTCTGTGGTCAACTCATTGTCTGTTTTCTCAAATTTATTCTCTCTGGTTATCAAATCACTCCTTGTGCACATAACACCTCCGAGCATATACATTTGCATGTGTGCATTTTGAAGTCAGAATAGCATTTTAAGGGGAAAAAAAAAACCCCACAGAGGTATCAAGCAGCGATTCATCACATCCCACATTGAAGGCAATGAGGCCATTTCAAAAATCAGCACCAGGACTGCCTTACCGCTGTGGGTCATTTCACAGCCCGACAAGTAAATCCTACAATAATCCATCTTTCTATGACAGGAAGATGCAGCATCTTGGATTTCACTAATATTCCCTGAAAATACAACTGTACAGCTCAGTGGAAGAGAAAGTTTAGAACTGTGGCCCGTTATCCCAGAACATTAATTCACATTGCACATTGTTGCTTCCAATGAGTTATAGGTTATTTAATAATTATTTTGTTTATTATTACTTTAATTACTCATCACAGATATCTAGGGTTCTTTGTTTGGGTTAAGAATTCCAGTTGAATGATGCAGAGTTCATCTGATGGGGGACAAAACAAATAAAAAGAAAGTACCTGCCTGCTGGGAACTTGTCATTCAAGCTTCTTACATTTTTCATGTAATTAACATTCTAAGAGATTTTAGTGCATGTCAGAATGCTTAAAGTGCAGGAACCTAGAAAGGACACATCACTTTGTCTTTTGTTTTTTTGGTGCTGATTCTCTTGAGCAAAACATGCAAACTCATGAAGTAAGATATTTTCCATATTGTGGATATCTGTGATAACAGCAGAACAAATAATGCATTCCAAGGAGTTTTCTTTCACTAGTACATTTCATGAATTAAAATAGATCAATGTAACCCAATTGCTATCTTTCTGGAAATTTCTCAGAAATGTTTTTTTTTTCATAGTATGAGGTCTGCTTTATTTTGACAGTAACATCACACAAAGCCACTAAAAGAACACTGCCCACTAATATTGCACATGAACTTCGACAAACAAACTTTTACAAATATTTTGGAAAATGAAATCTGACATGAATTGATTTGGCATTCCAAATCAATATTACAATTGATTTTGAAGTATTTACTAGCAGTCTAAGGAAGAATATGCAGATGATCATTTTAACATTTGTAAGGGGGAAAAAAAACCTTTGAAAAAACTTAGCATATATTCCTGATAATAATTCTCAGCAAGAATGGAGAGGTAGCACTGTCAATGTTAGAACACTTATCTAACCTAGAGGAGGCCTTGGGTTCCAACACTGGCAATGCACAAAAACAGATTTAAAAAAACTTCTCAGTGCTGGGCATGTAGTCTCAGTAGCTGGGGAGGCTGAGGCAGGAGGATTGCAATTCCAAGTCAGTCTCTGGCAACTTAGAGAGGCCCTAAGGACTTAGTGAGACCCTGTCTCAAAATTTTAAAAAAGATGTGGTTAAGTATCTGAGTTCAATCCCTTGCATCAAAAACAAACAAACAAAACAACAAAAACAAAAAACTTTTCAGCACATTATTAATAAGTAACTTCTTTAAGCTGACAGTTGGCATGTATTTTTAAAACCTGCTAATATTGTAATTATCTTTTTTATTCATTAATTGCACAGATTTATGGGTGCAATATGATAATTTGGTGTATCACAAGTGCTCCCAAGTGCTCACAAGCATTTCTTAGTAGTGACTTTCTCTTTGACATTTGTTCCCAAAGATACAATAAAAATACAGCCTTTTGTGTAGATCACCCTTAACATTTTCACTAGCACTGGTAGATGCTTTTGCTGTTGCACTTTTTTCTTTCCCTTTTCTATTCTGTTTTGTGTGTTTTGTGACAATAGGCGACCTCATTCAATTTGCAGTTGAGAGATTTGGTCCCTTATATGAAAATGTCAGAGGGCGATTTATCCCATCTTTCTACCATCAGCTGTTCTGTCTTTATTTCTGTTATGGCAAAAATTGAACAACTTCAGAGTATGTATTTGTGATAGCCCTTCAATTTAATCTAGGGAAAAAAGAAATCTATTTTATTATGCTAAGTTCTGATGATCAGTATGCTGTGGAAGCTGCATATTAGTTACTAGTGCCATATGCAATTAGTGAGCAAGATATGCAGGTTCATCCATAAATCCATCTTCTCTGCTTTCTATTATGCTCATTGTTCCATTGGATGTCACTAAAAACCACACTCAAAAAGAAAAGGAAAAATCCCTGTACCTCCTTTGGTTTTAGGCAGTCGTTTTTATTCTCCATTACAATGTCAGCATTCACAAAACCCATGTTTATAACAACTTCTATAAGAATAAATTTTCCTTCTCCCCGGAGTGGAGGTAGGTGGTTTATACAACGTGAGGACTAGATAAGTTTTGCAAACTTAAACTTATTTAATGAATGACCACTTGGTTTCATCTCATTTGAAAACTCTCATCTATAAATGGTGGTTGGGTTGGGTTGTACCAGACCATGGCACTATATGAGAAGTCTGCAAAAAAGATTGTCTTGACCAAATAAAATATCTGCCACAAATGGGGGAGAGGTGATGTCAGCATGTATGTCAAATATCTGACCTACCTGTTCTGATCCTCATGGCACCATTTCTATCTGAATAATAGCTAATCTAGTAAGTAGGGTTTAGGTTTGCAATTTGTTGGAATAAGACTGAAAAATTATTCTCTATCCTCCCTGAGATGTTTACTATAATATCATATTTTGTTCCATTTTAAACATTCTGAATCATCTGTTGTGCCTAAAAAGAAATAATAGGGTTATAAAATAATTTTATGATAATTTTATTTGATAAACTTAAAGTCATAAGGAAATGAATCTTCAGAACATTTCAGCAGAATCTAAATCTGTGTTTCCTAGTCTATTTGTGAAAAGAAAAATATAACCTATCATGCTGACTTTATAGGAAAAATGTGAATTCTAAATTGGAGCATGGTGATGCTAGCACTTTGGAAAATAAATCCATGCAAATTATTTTATTTACTTGAGTATTGTAGACATGAAAAATGCTTAAAGGACAGTTCCTGAAGGTACTATTGTTCGGATCATTGGTAAACCAATAGATATCAGACTTCCTTTGCTATATATTTATTTGTTTGTTGGCTTCTTGTTGTTACTTGTTTTCTGTCTCTGTTTTGTGTCTTTGTTTTGCAGTGTAGGGTATCAAACCCAGGGCCTTGCACGTACTAGGCAAGTGCTCAATCACGGACCTATATCCCCAGTCAATTTTGCTGATTCTTCATATGAAGCACATGCTCTGATTTTCATGTAAATTCACAGAGTCCAATAAAGTTAGTTCATAGGATTTTCTCTCGACCTGTCTCTATGATAAATGGAGTGGAAGAAGTTTGATAAGAAGGGCTGAGAGAATATCTTGACATCCTCTAACCACAAAAGAAGAGGACTGTCCCAGGTACCACCCATCCCGGAATACTCACCACATCTCCTTTGCATCACTCAGGTAGGTCTTAAATAAAAAATTCTAGCAATTTACTTACTAATGATGCTTTATTCAAATGTTGTAAACACATTTGTATTTTCTTTGACTCTTCTGAAACCAACCAAAATAAGCAAAACAAAAAACAAAAAAGCAAAACAAACAAACAAAAAAACATCCAATACTAGCAAGGTGTTTTAATTTTCCAAAATTTCTGGGATAGGGACCAAAAGTTCATTGTTACCATTGACTCTTGTTGGCATTCCTCCTGTAAATTATTTGATGTTTATTGACAAGCTATCATGTGGGTGCATAAGGGTGTTTTTAAGTCCACTGAGATAAATGAGGCAAGAAGGCCAATGTGTTCTGGCAGAACACAAGGGGATAATAACGTGAATGTTGTGCATGTATGACTCTCTTTGTTATTGAGATCTACAAGGCTGTTCATTACCAGCAATGTATCTCTAATATGCTTCTCCCTTAGATCAAGCCAGCTTGAGGATTCTGTCCATTAACCAGATATCATAAAGCTCTTTGTGCAATTCCAGAAAAATGGTGTATTCAAATCCAAAGGAATAACCTCTACTTGATGTTTTCATCTAAAAGATGCTAAAGGGGAATACGAGCAGAAGCTTGCTTTCATAACTGTTGCAGGTCATGGGTTTTGAATCCAAGGTCCCTAAGTGGGCCAAAGGGATGCTGTAAACACTCTGAGATTGTAAGCAAAATCATATGTATAAATTTGCCTGAACTTTGTCTATGGAAAGACAGTTGAGGGATCTTTCATCCATTTCTCAAAATGGTGAGGTGCCCCTAAATATGCAAATTTACATGTATATTATAAAATTATGTTCTTCTTGTCATCTATGCTACAAAACAAGCACAACTCCCCTTTTTGTTTCATTTTTTAAAAGATTTTTTTAGTTGTAGATGGGCAAAATACCTTTATTTTATTTTATTCATTTCATGTGGTGCTGAGGATTGAACCCAGTGCTTTACACATGCTAGGCAAGCACTCTACCACTGAGCCATGATCCCAGTCCCTTGTTTAATTTTTTAAATAAAAAATTTAACTTAATATTTCAGATTCAGATAGTGACTGTATTAGAAACTGAACTGAGAAAAAGTGGGAAGCAGAGATATTTTCTTTGGGTGATGTCGGGGGATGGCACTTACTGAGGACAGCCTCTGTTTTCTTATCCAGTGACTGAAGAGTTTTACTAGAAAACCCTCTGAGGCCCTTCCAGAGTAGAGTCTGTGGTTCTTTGGGGAAGGAGAGATCCACTGATTGTTCAAAAGAAAAGTCAGTGTATCACCAAAGAACAATTCCTTCTTTTTCACTAAGGCTAGGAATGAGAAGGGACCCAAGAAAAGAGAGTGAAGTAGATGAAGCAAATACTCAATTTTATTCATTTGGGATATAATCAATGAGCACCTTACATGGTTTGTCAGTATGCCATGTGATTATTCTCAGATACTAAACCAACTTACTCTCATTGGAAATAATGAAAGGTGCCTATTGAGTCTATTATCCTTAGGACATCAAGAAATATTGGCAGAGTGCCACAAAGGAAAGATAACAATGAGTAACTGTGCCATTCTGGTCACATACCTTATCTGTTAACTGTTTACCTTGCAACTTTTGAAGGGAGCTGTGATATAGGTCTTAGGCAAAATTAGGACCAATGATTAATGGATAAACTAGAACTTGGCAAGGTCAGTAGAGCTGCCATTTGAAAAAGATCAGACTAACTTGAGAGACACAGCTCTTAACCAATAAAACAAAGTTTTGCTGCCTCATGCATTTTTGTTTAATTTCCTTGGCCAAACAGGGTAAAAATATAACAAGGAGAGACAACCAAAGTTCCATATGAAATGTGACTGTTACCTGAGGACAAAATCATGTGAAAGATATGAATGACATGAAGTTCATTATAAACTAAGTACTCAACATATAATAAAGTAATGCAGGAGTTAAGAGAGTGGGTTCTGGAGCCAGTGAACTTGGGTTCAAATCCTGCCTTCTCTACCTTTCAATTGAATTTGGGATTTAAGCTTTGTGAGCATCATTCTGTCAACTCTAAACAGAAGTAATGGAATATTTTTATCAGAGATTCCTAAAAGGGGTAAGCAAATAATCTAATATGTGTAGAACATTGTAAGTAGAAATTAACACAAACATACAAGAGGTAGAAAGAATGTTTGGCAAAAAGAGGAGAAGTCTGAGAGGGAAGTTACTTTTAGATAGCTAGAAGGCATAGTTAGTATTAACATAATTAACTTGGAGAAAGCTCAAAAAGCAAAATGTAGCTTTGTGCCTGGCTCAGCAGATTCTTAGTAACCTGTCACTCACTTGAATGCAGATATTCAGACACTTAGCATATTACAGAGAGACTTCAACATTAGGAGCATCATATTAAATAGATACAACTTGGTTATAATTATTTATTTTATTTTATCTGGAATATAAAGTAAGAGATATAAGCAATACCAAAGGTTACAAAAGTAGAAGTGATGAATTTCATCCTTATTCATTCTGATCCCATTTCTCAGAAATAAATCAATTCTATTTTTGTTGGAAGTCACCTTGATAATAAGAAATATTCAGACATTTCTATTTGATTTATCAATGGCTTTCAACAGATTCCATTTCCCTCCTGGACAAAAAAAATTTGATCAACTGAGACAATTCCCCACCTCCTTTCTGTCATCGTCGTTTTTAGTTTTATTAGTATCGTTAGTAGTATTTTATTCCATTTTTTTAGCTTTAAGTGCTGTATTTCAGGAGAGTTAAAGTTTTTTCTTGAAGAATCAAATTTAAACACTCTCAACTTCCCAGCATGTGAAAAAAGGAAATGAGAAATCCTTCTTTATCTCTCGTCTCTAATCATAATTAAACCTTTGATGCTTTGCTTTAAGCTAATTCTAAAAATTGAAATAAATTAGCAGTGCTGAGAGGATTATTATTTTATGAATATTATTCACAACAAGAAATATGATAATACCCACAAAAAATGAAAAGCAATCTTAAGGTACAGACCAATTTGAACTGTTTGTTTCATCAAATTCACTCAGTCTATTATAGCTCAGTTTGTTTCAATTTAGGATCATGACTTTCCTGGGGTTTTCTGTTCCCATTATTTTTTTTTATTTGTTTGTTGGTGTGTTTCCTTTTTAATAGTGGTTTTTAATTAACTTCACGTTATCATGATGTTGAAGAAATGGTATCTCATTATAATCCAATCTGCTGAAATATTTATCTTTTCATTTGTCTGACAAATCTTCTGCATGGATCTGCTATAAATCTGACAACCATCAGTACATAAATACATATTTTGTGCTGCTTGGTTTTCATTTCCTTGCCCTTTGTAGAATTTTTGCCATCAGAGGTACAGGTATTATTTTTTTAAAGTTAAACTTTTTTAATCACTGAATTTCTGAAAATGTTTATTTTGCCCTTATACTTAAATGCCAACATACCTGAAAATTGAATTCCAGATCAATAATAATATTTCTTAATAACCTTACAGACTTTCCATCTTGATGATTTGTATTTTCTCTTATAGATAATTGAATTTTATTATTTCCAGCATTCCTAGAATTTTCTCCATATTCTTAGAATTTTAAAATTTTATCTGAATTTTTAATATGAGCATTTTTATTAATTCATCTTGTCTCATATTCAGTTGACCTTTTTCATTGTGAATGCTTTTCCACCTCCTTTACCCCAGGTAAATATTTAAAATTTACATGAATTTTCATAAGTGAGTCATTCTTTAATTTTCTTTTCTTTGTCTAATTTTGCTTTAAAAGTCTTGCTAGGCTAATGAAATATATTAGAAAGAAAATGACTTTTTGTCCTTTCTTACTCTTTGAAAAAGTTAACAAATTTAGGGGATTCAATAAAATTTAACCAAGAGAATGGGCTGAGGACTTTTATGTCTTTGTGATTGAATCGATCATGCAAGAAAGTGATTTTGATTGTCGTTTCAATGTCTTGAAAAGGTTTCTTTTTGTTATTAGCGGATGTATTAGTCAGTGTCATGGTTTAGATAGAGGTATCTCCCAAAAGTTCGTGTGTGAGACAATGCAAGAAGGTTTAGAGGTGAAATGATTGGGTTATGAAAACTTTGACACATTAGTGAATTAATCCCCTGATAGGGATTAACTGGGTGCTAATTGGAGGCAGGAAGGGGATGGCTGGAGGAGGTGGATCATTGGGGATGTGCCTTTGGAAGACATATTTTGTGAGCTGAACTTAGTCTCTCTTTCTGCTTCCCAGTAATGTACCGAGCTGCTTCCCTCCATCACACCCTTCCACCATGATGTCCTGCCTCACTCAGGCCCCAAGGAATGGAGTTGGCCATCTAAGGACCTCTGAAATTGTGAACCCCCAAATAAATTTTTCCTCCTCTATGTTGTTCTTGTCAGGTCTTTTGGTCACAGCAATGGAAAATCTGACTAAAACAGTCAGTTATATATAACTACACTGAGATGCCTGGTATCATTAACTTATAAGGAGAAAGGCTTATTTTGGCTCACAGTTTTAGAAGTTCCAATCCAAGACTGAGCCTCTGGTAGGCATGCTAGATGGTCATGGGGAGTGTGTGGTTGAGTAAACTACTTGCCTGGTGACCAGGAAAAAAATTAAGAATGAGCAAAGGGCCAAGGTCTCATAATCTTGTTCAAGGGCATGCTCCATTATCTAAGGACTTCCCACTAGTCTCTACTTCCTGAAATTCCACCACCTCCCAAAAGTGTCACCACAGGGAGCAAGCCTTGAACACACGAGTGTGCTTTAGGAAGATAGTCAAGGTCCAAATCATAGCAGAGGGCAATTTGGTATTTTTTATGAGTTTCCATTTCTTTTATTTTTCAAGTTTAAAGGAATCAGTTTTAAACTTTTAAACAACTGCTGTTTGAAGGTAACAGCAGTCAGGACCTTTGAAAATAGTATAATTGTAGATGTATTATTGTTTTCAGCCATAATTTTTTTCACATTTTAAAATTTGTGTTTTTTTGTTATTTTATTATAGTTTATATAATAATTTTATTGAGGTGTAATATCTATACAGAAAAACACTAAAAATAGTGTCTAACCCAGTGAAATGCTATCAAGTAAAACCACACCTGGTGCAGCCACTATGCAGATTAGGAAAGAGAAAGTCATTAAAATCCCAAGTCACCTTTGCAGCATCTTTTAACCTTCACACATACATTTCACATATAAGACTTCATATTCCACAAAGATATTATGTTTTTGTAGTTTTATCCATGTATCTTCTTCATTTCTGCTGGTGGATTATGAACTTTATTATTTTTATTTTCCAAGAAAAATCTTTTGTCTTTATTAATTTTCTTTGTTGTACTACTTTTTTTTATTGAGAAAAACCTTACCATTGGAACTTACAATTTTTGTTCTTCTTTTGATAGTTTCTTAAGATGGAAATTGACATAATTGCTTTTCAGCCTTTTCTCTATAATGTATGCATTTTGGTAAATGTTCTCCAAGAAGGATTGTTTTTCATATCTTACATGATTTTAGATATTTTCAATATAATTCAATGCAAAAACTATTGTTGAAGTTCCATTTTTATTTTTTATTTTTTCTGTGATCCATTTGCTATTAAGAAATATGTTATTTCCAAGCATTTCAGGACCATCTTCTTCTCTCCTTGTGTCTCCTTGTTCCAATTACTCTGATCTACTCCTTCATATTGCCATAATAGGATATCTAAATATGTCATATAAATTATTATATAACTGAAGTCAGTTCCAGAAAGAGGCAATAGGTATTTTATTTGCTTTTATATTCACTGAGAATTCTTTCATGATGCAATGAAACTCTAATTTTTGAAAAGCATTTCCATTTAAAACAACAAAACCTCATCTGTTCTTGTTGAGCACTGTAGGGTCTTTGCAGAAGTGTTTTTTTTGTTTGTTTGTTTTGTTTTTTGTTTTATGTATATATTCTGTATTTTCACTATGGTTTTACTTTGCTTCTGCTGTCTGATTCTGGAAAGATGTGAGTTAAAACATTCCTACATGATTTTGTAATTGTCTTTTTTTTCCTTTTCTTTATTTATTTTTTATTTCTTGGGTACTGGGGATTGAACTCAGGGGCACTCCACCATTGAGCCCAGCCCTATTTTGTATTTTATTTAGAGACCAGGTCTCATTGAGTTGCTTAGTGCCTTGCTTTGGCTGAGGCTGGCTTGGAACTCCCGATCCTCCTTGCCTCAGCCTCCCAAGCCTCTGGGATTACAGGCAAGCACCACGACTCCTGGCTGCTCTTTTATTTTTTAATTGTGAAAATACATTTGTAGGTGCATAAAAATTTTTGAATCCTTCTGTGGTAGGCAAAAGTCTCTGATGGCTCCTGTGACCTCCACCCCTAAGTCTTACATCACATATAATCTGCTCTCCTGAGACAGGACCCAACAGCAAAAGTAATGGCCTGCCCTTTCCATGATTACATTGTGTTATATAAGACCACCCCCTTTTTTTTAGCAGCATAGAGAAAGATTCTCTTCCTGGCCTTGAAGATGTGAATTGCCATTTTGTGAACTGCCCATGCACAGAGCCTCAGGGCACAGAGTTGTGGGAGGCCTCTGGGACCTGAGGTTATCTTGTAGGCAGCAGCCAGTGAGAAGCCAGAGCCCTTGTTAGCATAGCCAAAAGAAAAGGAATTCTGTCAACATCATGAATGAGTGGATTCTTTCCTAGCCACTTGTAATTCAATGGCACCTTTAATTAAGATAAAGTACCTCTTAACCCAGACACCCATATTCAGTGAATAATACATCCAAGCAAAAATTGTGGTGTCTTTTTATTGTGGGTCCCCTTGATGGGATGAGAGGTCACGCTGTCCAGTCAAGACCTTGGTAACAGCCTGGTAGACCTTAGAGCAGAAAACTGCCTTCAGTCTCTCTGACCCTCCTGCTTCCTGGAAACCTTGAGAAAAATAAATTGGTATGGTTTTTGTTACAAAGAAATAACTTGTTACACAGAAATAAAAAGCTAATTCTAATACATAATACACAAACCTTGCTACTTTATCTCTAGTAATGCTTTTGATCTTAATGTCAAATGGATTTATGTTAATATAATAAAATCATCTCTCATTGTTTATGGTACTTTTTTGCATGGTATATATCATCTTATATTCTTTTATTTTATCTTCTGGCACACTCAAATTTCAGTGTACTTTTCCCAAGAAACACAGTGTGTTTTGTTGTTATTGTTTTATCTACTAAGACAATTTTGTTTTTTTATGGGAGTATGTCAGTTATACACATTATTCAGTTTCAACCTTTCTGACCTCTTTTATGTTCTCTTGATATTGTTTTTCTTCTTTTGCATTTAACATTTTATTTGCTCTGTTTTTCCTCTTACTAGTCATGACTTTGCCTGCTCCTTTATCATTGGCTTTGATATTAGAACAGTCATTTTTTTTAATTAATTTTTTAGTTGTATATGGACACAGTGCCTTTACTTTATTTATTTTTATGTGGTACTGAGGATCAAACCCAGTGCCTCATACATGCTAGGCAAGCACTCTACTACTGAGCTACAACCCCAGCCCAGAACATTCATTCTTTTTTTTTCCTTTTTTAAAATTAATTAATTTATTTTTAAGTTTTACAGACTTAATTTTGATTCATTGTACACAAATGGGGCACAACCCCCCTTTCTATGGTTGCGCATGATGCAGATTCACACCATTCATGCAATCACACATGTGCATAGTTAGGTAATGATGTCGGTCTTATTTACTCTTGAATTAATATTGTTTAATATGAACTAATTCCAATGTCCAAAAGAATTCCATTTATCATCCTTTTGCCATTTATGCATATAAATTCTATATATATGTTAAAAATTATTAACATTTATGCAGTTAATTTGCACTTAGATTTACCTAACTAAATATCTTTTCAATCACTATTCCTTCTGTCCTCCATTTATGGATTTCTGTATGGAACAATTTTCTTTAGCCTAATTATTTTTTTCCTTTAGAATAAGATTAATAATGAAAACTTATCTTTGTTTTTATTTGCCTACAAATGCTAATTCAGTGTGTAGAGGTTTTGGGGTCAACAGGTATTGTATTTCAATTAAAGGTGTTATTTCCTTGTCTTCTTGGCTTCAATTTTTATGCTAGAGTCAGCTCTTCATCTTTATGTTGCTTATTAAAACAAAATAGTTATCCCAGCAACTGGGGAGCTGAGACAGGAAGATTGTAAGCTCAAAGCCAGCCTCAGCCATGTAGCGAGGCCCTAAGCAACTTAGTGAGACCCTGTGTCAAAAAAAAAAAAAAAAA
>JAJEJO010001957.1:18328-38337 GCA_020662805.1 Glaucomys volans
ACACCTATTGTTGCTTGTATTCTTGATAATAGACATCCTAATTGGGGTGAGATGATATCTTAAGGTAGTTTTGATTTGCATTTCTCTTATTACTAGAGGTGTTGAACATTTTTTCATATATCTGTTGATTGCCTGTAGATCCTCTTCTGTAGAGTGTCTGTTTATTTCCTTAGCCCATTTATTGATTGGGTTATTTGTATTCTTGATGTAGAATTTTTAGGATCTAGAAATTAGACCAGAGACCCTGCACCTAATAGAAGAAAAAGTAGGTCCAAATCTTCATCATATTGACCTAGGATCAGACTTCCTTAACATGACTCCCAAAGCACAAGAAATAAAAGCAGGAATCAATGATTGGGATAGATTCAAACTAAAAAGCTTTTTCTCAGCAAAGGAAACAATCAGCAATGTGAAGAGAGAGCCTTCAGAGTGGGAGAAAATCTTTGCCACGCACATGTCAGATAGAGTACTAATATCCAGAATATATAAAGAACTCAAAAAACTCTATGCCTGAGAATTCTTGACAGCATCTTCCCTGGTTTTTTGCCTCCCAGAAGCTGTTCATTGTCCTGTTTCTCAACCAAGCACCAAACATAAGTAAATATTCCAAAGGGAAAAGCTGCATGCAGGAAGTTCTCAGCTCAGTGAGAATCCCTTCTCTCCAGGGTCTGGCTCATCATGTTCTAGCAGCTCTAATACCCTTTCTATGCTTTCTGAAAGATTCATTTTTGTATTTGACATCAGTTACCTGCTAGTTTTCATTGGGACAATTCCCATGCTACAAGCTGTAGCATCACAGCCAGAATTAGAAACATCTCACAATTTCTTTTAACTATAATTTTTATTGAAATATTTTTATGTTTGTATTAGTCAGGGTTCTCTAGAGGAACAGAATCAACAGGAAGTATGATTATAAAAGGGGATTTACTAGATTGGCTTACATGACCAGAAGCTGGATAGTTCACAATGGCTGGCTGCAGCTGGAGAACTGGAAGAACCATCAGCTGCACAATTTAAGACACAGACCCCCAGAACAAGAAAGATCAACAGCGCTACCTAGTCCAAGACTAAGGCCTCTGGAAATTACCTGGAAAATCACTGGCAGAGTCCACTTTGGGAGAGTGAAGAAGTGAGAGTCTGATATCCTCAGAGGATGGAAGCAGCGATCAAGAACCCGTTCAAGAAGAGCCCAGCTTGCATCTGCTTCTGTATCCTTGTTCTTCCAACTTTTATTCCATCCTATTGGGCTGTCCACACTTAGGAAGGGGCCCCTCTTCAGTTCACTATCGCACATGCCAATCATTCCTAGACACGCCCTCATTGACCCACCCAGAAGCCTCTTAATCATTGACATCTCTTAATCCAATCAAGGTGACAATTCAAATTAGCCATTACAATGTTTCAGTTGACATTCTCAGTTTCGCAGTAGTGCGCTTTCTCTTAAGATAGACTGCATGATCTTGATTTTGTCAAAGAGACTAGTTAGAATCTTAAGTTCTCCATTGTTCCTTACATTGAATCTGTATCCCTTATAGGACATGTCCTCTGTATTTATCATTATCTTTCAATTTCATGATTCAAATATTGAACAGTTTTGAACTCATCATTTATGTCTATGTTCATGGGTAAGTAGTGGAAGCTTGCTTTGCAGGTGGGCATGTCTGTTTACCTAAAAGCTTACTTTCCTGAATGGAAATGCTGCCATATTCTCTGATCCATTGACAAGATTTTCTCTACGGTGGTTTTGGCTGGAGTAGACAAATCTGTTTAGAACTCTTGTTATTTCCCAAGTAAGAAGTCTTTTCTGTGTGACTGAAGTACTTTAATATTTTACTCCGAGTTGGAATTCCCTGTGTTCTCCTCAAAGTCTTTTTTGTGGGTAGAGTTACCTAGGCTCACTTTACTCTCCACAGCTCCCTCCTTTACCCACCAAGTGGTTCCTCCCCAGAAATAAATTTTCACCCTTTGGCAAACTCTACTAAAGACACCAACTAGAGATAAATTCTTCAGGCAGAGGGAAGATTTTCCTCCGTGGTTATGTAGTACAGGTTATGGGACAATCAGAGAACCATCCTAAGACTTCCATCAGTTCCCTGCTCATGGATGGTAATCTTTATTTGAATGCTTTTGAAAATCATGTTTCTGACATATATTCTCATGTGTGTTTGTGTGTGTATGTGTGTGTGTGTGTGTGTGTGTGTGTGTGTGTTTTCCCCCACCCACACAAACTCTTCTGCTTTTGTTCTTCCAAATTATATTAGTGGATCAAAATCAATCTGGTCTGACAAATTTCAATTTTTTAAAAGGGTAACTCCTAATATCAAGATTCTAGCCTTTGTAACATCTGGATTTAAACTGGAGAAAAGAGTAGACTGTATTTTTTCAATTTGTGGCTTTTAAATAAAACATTACATATTTAACAATAAGTATCTAAATTCATAATATGTAGTATATGTACTTAGGTAGGAAGATAAATTAATAACAGTGAGGTCTATTTGTTTTGCTCTACTGAAAAATCACTTTAAGATGATCATAAATTCATATCATTAAACTAGAATTACAATATTTTCACACTTTGGACTCTGTGATTACATGTCATAGTATATATATATATACATAATTAAAATCCGGTTACTATAATGAATGATTTCCTCATTTTACTTAGAGAAATTTGCAGATATCTTCCTTGCCATGCATTCCATCTTATTTTACAATGTTTATTATATTTACTTTGTACAAAATATAAACTTGAATCCTTCTTTTATAGCATATTTATTTTTTCTGCTGACTTTATTCACTTCATTTTCATTGCCAATTTAATTAAATGAGTTACACATAATTGACTTTGTTATTCAATGCGATTCAGGAAACATTTAAAAAGAAAGTTTGCAAACTAACAAAGTACTTTTAGAAAGGCTACTGTGAGCAGAGTATCATGTGGAATGGGATAACACATTAAGCAACAACAGCTATAAAGTGGATAACAAAACCCTGTAATTTTTTTTTCTAATTTTCAGGATATATCTTATTTGTTACAAGATTGTATTGTGTACCTCTGAGATGCAAACTATTTAGCAAGGTGATATGGAAGGACTGTGATTGAACAAAACAAAAGTCCCCTTCTGCTTGTCTCTGTTTTAGAAATCCTAGGCTAGGTACCAGGAAAGAGTGATGTGTAAGATACCAGGACAGACAAGTAAATATGCAGTTTGAGTGTATGAGGATAGCAGCAGAAATGAGTACGAGGTCCTAATGTGGCATGAGGAAGAAACATCTGTCACTGCCCAGAAAGTCAGGGTGAGGTCCTCAGAGTGGGTGTTCTGTAGCTAAGGGGTTCACATTGAAAAGGCTGTATAGACAGGTATGTAGAATTCCTTAACTCACTTCTTGTCTTTCAACTACAGTGCTATTTCTAATCCCTTCCCAGGTCTTCTCTGTCTACTTATGTATTTGTTATCTTTTTTGGTTATCATTTATTCTCATCTTTTCTACTCATTTCCTTGGTCCTTACTTTATAGCATGAATGTGATGGTTTCAACTATCACATTTCAACTAGACAGTTCCAAATCTGCATGTTTACTCTTGATAATTCTCTTGCCAATATTCTTTAGAAAAAAAAAAAAAACCCTGCAGGCTAACTCTATCTGCATGTGCCTCAGACCCAGTCAATTAAATAATCAAGAAGATAGATTACTATTTTTTTCCCAAGAATGCATGTTGGTTCCCTATATTTATTTTTCAATCATTTTACCACTTGAAGAAATATAACTTTAACTCCCTTTTTTTTTTTCTTCCACTTGTTAAAATCTCCTCAAATACCTCCCGACTCCAGCCATCTTTCTCGTCTGAGTCTTCCCTCTCTCTACTGGATCATTCCCATCATAGTACAAAATGGCTTTTAACTCCCCTTCCTAAAAGGACAACAGTAAAGTACAAAATATCAGCAAGATAAACCATATCTTTCCATTGATCCTACATTGCTCTTGCGCATTGGCTCTATAGCTCAGCTCTCACTTGAGACTGAACTTCAAGAGTTTTCTCTATAAATACGTCTCTTCACTCTAATCTTGAGAGCTGGCTTTTGCACCAAATGCCATTGAAACTGCTTTTGTTCAAACCCATAACCTCCATGTGGTTGGTTATGTGTAGCACTTTGTTCTTTTTTTTTTTTTTTTTTTTGCAGTTTTTAAAAGGAAGATTTATTTGACAAGTTTCACTTAGCGCAATACACCTAAAAGGAAATCACAATACAATGAAGATTTAAATCAAGGCCTCAGAATTTCATACAAACACCAAGACCGAAATCCTAAAGTATTGGTATTGCATCTCAAATTTTCCCCATTAACTTAAAAAACAAACAAACAAACAAACAAACAAACAAAAAACCTTAAACTTACGTGCCTTACAGGTTATTAAATGAAACTAGAATTAACATACATGCCAAATGTTTCACTTTTAATTGTAGACACAGCTCCTATATTGAGTTTTACAAAAAAGCATGTCTTTCAACATGCATCCAAACAGTGTTCAATGTAATGTGGTATAAGAGCAACATTTAACATAATTCAACTGCTTTAACCTAAATACACTTACTTGCTTAAGTACATCCTACAATATAACTAACTTGAGAAAAGCTGAAAATTGTTAACAGTTATAGTTTACTCCACTTTGCTGTTACATCCAGGACGACTTCTGTGTTCAAAAATACTGAACCTTAAGTCTTTCAAATAATCCTGATTCCCACTTAGAGAGTAAGCATAAGTCACAAGCTTGGATTGCAAAAACTATTAAACTTAAGTTTTGGTTTTTTTCTTTAAAAAAAAGTTGACCAAGAGTCAGTGATCAGGATCAATTACATTCCCCATCCACCACTCATACTGGACATGCTAGACATCCCTCCCATTCCGTTCACGCCCATAGATGCACGGCTTCCGCTACTGGAGTAGCTGCTGTTCATTTCTCCTTGGCTACCTATGCAATGTTTGATTGAAAATCACTGGAGTTTTCCTGTAAAGCTTGGTCATATCCACTCATGCTGCTCTGGCCACCATAGCCTCCTCCATAACCACCACTCAGCTACTGGCTAGCTGGACCACCATAACTGGACTGGTTTGACAAGCCCATGCCTCCCATCATTTGGCTACCATAAGCACCACCGCTTGCTCCTGCTGTAGAATTCAAGAAGAGTTCTACATATCTGTGTTGCATATTTGCTTTGTCTTTTGACATAGCTGCCACAGCATCTTCATGAGGAGCAAACTCGACATCTGCTTCACCAGTTACTCTGCCATCAGGACCAATCTCAATGTGTACTCTCACAGGGTTGAGTGGTGAAAAAAAATTATAAATGTCATTCTCAGTAGCTCTGTAAGGTAATCCCCGCATGCGTACACAGTGCCTTGTTGTGCTCTGGAAGGTAGAACCACCATCCCCATATCTGTGATCAGACATTCCTGAAAAACAGTAATTGAGGTCTCTTCCAAATCTATCTGACCCAAATCCATAGCCATCATTATAGCCATTATAATCATCATAGCCTCCACCATAAGCACCACGCCTCATCCTCTCAACGCCAGCTCCTCTGCCAATGCTGTTATACCCTCTGCCAGCCCCAGGTCTGTCATAGGGACCTGGCCGCTGCATAGCCATAAGCTTTCGTGGTGGATCATAATGAGTTCTAACTTCAGCTCGACTGCTCTTAAATATTTCGATATACCTGTGCCCTATTCTTTCCTTGTGCTTCTTTAGAGCCTTTTCAGCTATTTCCTGTGAAGCAAACTGCACGAAGGCCTCCCCCATACTCCTCCCCTGGAAGTCCACCGGCAATGTTATCCCATTTGGCACGATTTCCAACCCTGAGAAGAACTGAACAATTTCTTCCTTGCTACATCCAAAGGGGAGTCCTCTAAGCCGTACAAAGCCATCATTGGCCGAGTCAGGACTATTTGGACCAGTATGCTTCAACACCCAATCCATTTCAACGTTGTTTGACTTGAATACTTCAACATATCTGTGTCCCATAGTTTCTCTGTCTTTTTTCAGGGCCAATTTGACTTCATCTTCTGATTCAAGTTCAACAAAAGCCTCGCCACTCGGTCTGCCTTCTCTGGTGTAGATGAAACGAATACCTTGAGCCCCATTTTGAATTTTGCAGTCAGAAAAAAAACGTTGCACTTCATCCGCCGAGCAAGACCAGGGCAAGCCCCGGACCTTCACCACGAATCCTTCTCCACCTTCGGTGCCCAACATCATCGTCTCTTCGAGGATCCTGGGGTCGAAATAGACTGCAAGGCGGGTTATGAAGATCAGACCTACACACTCGGCTTCGGCGTGGGTAAGAAGAAAAATCAGCACTTTGTTCTTGCACTGCCGACTCCCTGTGGAACACTCAGCATGTTTGGCTTTTTCTTCTTTTTTTGTGGAGATTGAATCCATGGACCTACATCCCCAGTCCTTTTTACTTTCTGTTTTGAGACAGGGTCTCACTAAGCTGCTGAGTTTCTCACTAAGTTGCTGAGGCTGGCCTCGAACTCGTGATCCTCCTGCTTCAGCCTCCCAAGTAGCTGCAATTGCAGGAGAATGCCTCCACAACATCTGATTGACTATATTTCTTTTTGGTTCATTTTTTTCCTTTTGCTTCTGGGATGTGTATTTGAATTCTTGGGTTTTATGTAATCACTTAAGTTGATGCTTTTGGGGACTCAACATTTATTATTACTATTATGTTTTTAATCATTCTGAAGTTTCATCATCATATGAACCCAAAATGTCCATCAAAGATGTTATGGTTTAGATGTGAGCTGTCACTCAAAAGCTGATGTGTGAGACAATGCAAGAAAGTTTAAAGGTGAAATGACACAGTGAACCTAATCACCGCATTAATGCAGTGAATACAAATCACTACATTAATGACAGTCTGATCCTAATCAATGAATTAATCCTCTGTTATGGAATAACTGGGTGGGAACTGTAGTCAGGTGGGGTGTGGTTGGAGGTAGAATACTGGGCGCATAACTTTGGGAAATATGTTTTGTCCTTGTTGAGTGGGGCTCTCTCTCTGCTTCCCAGTACCATGTCCGCAGCTGCTTTCCTCTACCACACCCTCTGCCATGATGTTTTGCCTCACCTCAGGCCCCAAGGAATGGAGTTTGCAGTCTATGGACAGAGACCTCTGAAACTACAAGCCCCAAATAAATTTTTCCTCTTCTAATTGTTCTAAGCTGAGTTAAAAACAAAAGATGAACCTAAGAGTTCTGAGTCAGTGACCTGCATCTCCCCCATATCGCAGAGGTGTGAATGAAAAATATTTGCTTTGTTGAAGAGCTCAATAAAATAGCTCAGTCTTAGCATTCATGTTTTCATCAGCCCAAAGGTAGAATTTGAGAGCTGTTTAAAGCACATCCTGTGCATGGAAAAGTCCTTGATAGCCTCAAAATAGAAGCAGACTCAGGAGTAAGAAGAATTCTTGGAGTTCTTCAGTGGGTTTTCTGAAATTTATCAGTATTGCTTTGCCTGTTTTCCACTTTGGGCAGCTTCTCATCCTCTTTTATTATCTCATATACTGAAAATCTTTCTTAGCTCCTTGTATGACAGAAAGTTGGCTCACATTCTCTTCCCAGCTCTCTTTAAGGCTTTCCACTGAAGCAACATGAGTGTGGAACCAGGTTCCTTTTCTACCTGTTATGATTGCCCCATCTCCTCATTCATTTCTGCCATCACAATGCCCGATTTTTTGTTTGTTTGTGTGGTTCCAGGGATTGAACTCAGGGGTGCTTAACCACTGAGTCACATCCTCAGCCTTTTTAAATGCTTTTTTGTTTGTTTGTTTGTTTGTTTGTTTGTTTGTTTTGAGACAGGGTCTCAGTAAGTGGTTTAGGGTCTCACTATGTTGCCAAGGCTAGTTTTGAACTTGGAATTCTCCTGTGTCAGCCTCATGAGTGGCTGGGATACAGGCAGACACCACTGCACCTGGCTACACCCAGTTTTAATGACACAGATTTTCTTTGTTCCATGACTTTCTGTTTCCACCAGACAGTATTTAATAAGAGCAGCCAAGTGGAGAAAGTTTGCAGAATTATTGCTTAAGTTTTGATAAATAACACTGTGCCTCCTCTGATTCCCTCATTTTTTTTCTCTTTTATCCCATTAAAATTATTTGATGTATTACTTCTGGACAGAAGATAAATCATTTCTTCTGGTGTACCTTTAAATCAAAACCAAATATGAAAAACTGGTTTAATAATATTAGATTCTGGACTTACTTATCTCCATAACCTTTGACTTAACCCAGTCAGGAGAGATATGTCAGTGCTATTCTTCCATATAGTTTTTATTAGCCATTATTTTCCCTTTTTTAAAAATTTGTGGAGCAAGACCAAAAATGCTGGAGAAAATACCAGTTTGTTCTCTTGTCATTTAATCTTCCAGTTGTTATTTGATTCATTCTTTTAAACGTAGTACCAGTAGTGGATATTTATTTGCTTAATATTCTTTTGTTTTCCTACCTACTCCCCTGCCAAACATTTCCCCCTAATAATAGTGTAAAGAAACCCCCGGCGGGAATTTTCTTTATTTTTCAGCTGATATAGTACTTGGACTCATGGAAAGGTCAACACCAGTTTCCTGGAGTATACATGTGACTTGGGCCTGGCCCAGCAAAACAGTATATGTCCTGTTCTCAATGTTTATTCCATGGATGGGGAAAAGATCTAATCAGAACTTACTGAAAATAATTTTGGGACTTTTGAATAAGAAATTGCTTTATCTCTGAACTTGAAGTTGTGAAAATGTAAACCTGAAGCCCTTTGTAGCCACCTTGCCTCTATGAAGGGAAAATGTATGTCTGAGAATAAGAATACAGAGAAAACAAGATCATAGAGGTAGATGAAGACAGAGTTGAGTTTTGATGGCATTGATTTAGTTTCTTGATCAAGCCATGCCTGAAGGTGTCAGCCTCCAACATTTTTTATTTTATATGACTTAAAAAATAATCTCTTTCTCTCCCTTCCTCTTTCTTTCATTTGCATTTTTGCCACTGAAGCAATTTAACTGCTCTTGTATGTTTAAACATTCATATCTGAATGCTTCACGAAATGCCGGTTTTGGAAAAAAAATTAACATTATCTTAAACACATCATCATTCCTCCTAACTCTAATATTTCACCAATATGAGATTTTTTCTTTTACTTTGAATTATTTATTTTGCTTTTACATTATTTATGAGCCTTTGAATTCTTGGTATCTAAACTGAAAATCCAAGTCAATTTGGATAGCAAGAGTTATTTCTATTATATTCTTATAATATCCATTGAACATTGGTTATTGTACTTTAAGCCAGTATTTCTAATCTGTGCTGGTTCCAACACTACACTACAGGCAGCTTAACTACTGTATCTTGTAGTTTGTTCTGTCCCTTATTGTGCCTAGGAGTGGCTTGCCTTGGTGAACTCAGTAAACATTATCAGGTTAAAGAATATGCTTAAAATGTGTTCATTTTGGGGAGATTATAAAGCAGAAATGCCAAAATTAAAGGGACCCAAGTGGTAGCATAAAAGCATAAAATTCATATAAGACTGTGAGTACTAAGTTTTTGTACCATGTCCAACTTCAACAGTGGCTTAGTCATTTGCCTTTTCAAACCCAGTACTAATGCTGCATGCCAGTCACCACAATGGCCAAACCAAACACAGTGTCTAACTAATCTATTCCCTGGGCTAATGATCACTGTCTTTCTTAAAGACCCCCTCACTCTGTTAGATCTCAATTTCTAATGTGGCACAATTAATATTGTGCTCTTAACACATGGCTGGGACACATAATGGTTTCTATGTGTGGTGTTGGATGCTGTGCTTATGTATTTGTTTGTGGTAATCATTTTACAATGTTCACATCTATCAAGTCATCATATTTACACTCAGAATATACAGTCAGTCCTCATTATCCATGGGTTGTATATTGTTAGATGTAATCAACCACATGAATAAAATATTTGAAAAAAATTACATTTGTGCCAAACACATGCAGATTTTTGTTCTTGACATTATGCCCTAAATAATACAATCTTAACAACTATTTGCATAGCATTTACATTGTATGTTGTGATATAGTACATAGCATTATAAGTAATCTAGTGGGGATTTATTTGTTTGTTTATTTATTTTTAAATAGTTGTTGATGCATCTTTTATTTCATTTATTTATCTGTGGTGCTGAGTGTTGAACCCAGGACCTCACACATGCCAGGCAAGCACTATGCCACTGAGCCACAACTCCTGCCCCTAGTGGGAATTTAAAGTATTCTGGAGGATATACATTGGTTTTGTGCAAATGCCATGCCATTTTACAAGAACGACTTGAGCATCGTGAATTGATATTGGCAGGGGAGAGAATGCAGGTGTCACAGGAAGAATGGGGATCTGAAGCTCCAAACCTCAATCCTGTGCTCTCAAAACAAAATTTAAAGCCAGCACAGATAGCCATGCAAGAGAACCTTATTACATGTGTAAGTAAAGTGAAGCTCAAGGTAAAAGCTCTCTCAAGAAAGAGTGGGCCATCTCTGCTACCTCTAAATTTATTACTATTGACTGTTTTTCAGAATTGGGGTCTATCTTTCGCAGTCTTTGCCAGTCAGGTGTTTGATTGCTCCTACACATTGGGTGGTAGAGTTTTAGATCCTAATTGGTTCTTTCCACAACTGTCATGGTGGCCATCCTATTGAGGGGCCTTCATCTACGAGTCAATCCTATGTTACATGGGTATTGGCATCAGTGGCCCAACAGAATTTGGCTTAGTGCACTGCGCTACTGAAGAAATTTCTCTTCTGAGATACATTGAGAAACATGTGATCATAAATCCTAACTTTACAATACACTCAGTAGTTCCTGCCTACAGGTGGTTGGTCCAATTAATCTTTTCTTGTTTTTTTTTTTTTTTTTTAATTGGCTCCCTTTCTTCTTGTCTGTTCATTGTCAAGTTTGCCCACCACCTGTTGTTTTTCTGTAGGTTAGCTGATTATCCATTTGCCTTGAAAGTATTTTGAATAAAGCTTCAAAAGTAACTTGAAGGAAACTTGTGACCTTGCCATGTTATTGGCTTGCATTTCACTGCTTGTTATCAACTGCTACCTACCTCTGGAAATAAGACCCCATGGATACTGAGGGACAACTCTATATAATTTTCATGTGTCAGTTACAACTCAATAAAGTTTACGAAAAGGTTTGTAGACACCCACTTCTGTCCCAAATACTCAGTAATATTAGGGCAGGAGCATCTGTTACACAGTCAATATATATATCATCATGTATTAGTCTCAAAGGATCACTCATAATTAGTGATTTTTTTGTGTGTGTGAGGTGTTGCATCATTTAAATTTTAAGTAATTTAAAATGGACTTCTTATGTTAAAACAATCATCAGCCTGTTATGAAGTATATTATCAATTTCATATTATTTACATTAATAAGTTCACCGACTTTTAAACACTAATTTCTTATTTTAAAAAATCTGTACTTCCTCCCTGTGAATAATACAAAATATCCCCCAACAAACCCGTGAATTATCAGGCTTGTATGACCTACTGTCTCAGACTTCTTTAACCAAACTATTAAAAAATACTATTCTTAAATGGCACACCTTAAATTTTCCTGAGATGTTCCAGGAGTAGCCAGTAATATAATTATAAGCTGTGCTTAGCTTATGGCTTAAACCCACTGCTGTTTCCAGTCAGTTCCAATCACCAGTAGTGTTTGTCACCTCTCTGCCAGTGGCTGTGTTAAATGCTAAAGAGTCTGACATAAACAACCCCAGGCACCAAAGAGCTGCCATTACTCTTGGGAAGGAAGAAGTGCACCAGTTACCTCTCGCCCTCCAGGGCTTCAAGTTCTCCCTTTTTACACACACGCAAAGGTACTGCGAAGTCCGAGTCAGGGACGCCTTTACAGTCAGGCTGAGCTTTCGACCTGCATTTTATAGGTGGCTAGTGACTGAGTGGAGCTGACCTCCCACTGTTTATGGCTCACTCCTGCCATAATTTATTGAATTCCTCGAGTCAAATGAGGTGTCTTGGGGACGTGATGGTAGCAAAGGTCTCAGGCTAGATCCATCACGACTGTCAGGGGTTTTCCCTTCAGAGATCTGACAGGGACTTTGCTTTCCAGAGGGGTCGTGGTATCAAGCAGGTGTATGGCCTAGAGAAGAGCCTGGGTGTTTATCTCGCGATATCAAGATATCAAGCGGGAGTGCGGCGGAGAGAAGATCCTGGGTGTTTATCTCGCGATATCCGGCGGGAGTGCCCCCGAGAGAAGATGGCGGATGGGAGGAAAGTAGCGCCGTGCCTGCCAAGCCAGGTGGGTAACTGAAGGGAGCTCACTGGAGCTTGATATCGAACTGTTTAAAAAAAAAAAAAAGTTAAAATTATAGAGACGCACAAAGTTAGAACTTGAAAGTGAGAAATAATACGTTACAGAAGCGCCTTTGAAGGGGAGGGCCTTGCAGATGAAGGAGATGGCGTGGCGGGCGGATAAAGAAATTAAAAAATGATTATAATAAAAATTGGCGTGGGGAAAAGTGTGTATTAGGGAAGAAGGTGGGTTTGAATGGACACAGTCACCAGGGAGAGCGACTTTGTGTGGGAAAATCTAAATCAGTTCCTCAGGTTCCATAAATGCTCAGTGTGTGGGGAAAGGCGTCTGGGGGGGCGGGGGGGGGGGGGGATGCGCTCAGAACGCTGGGCGCGCGGAAGGTGGCCGGGCCTGTAGCTTGGCTCGGTATTCTCACCCCAGGAGGAGAGGACGCTGCTGCAGGAACCACGCTCCACACGCGCCCCCTTAGCACAGCCGCCAGGGCCCGCATGGGAGCGTCTGTCTGTCCTAAAAGGAAAAGCCCCCACTGCCTTCATGTGCCTGGTGGGAAAAGCCACCACCACCACTGCTGAGGTCCCACTGAACACCAGACAGGAAAAACTGCCTTGGGTGTTGCCACCAAGCTTGCGCCCAGCGCAGCTGCTAGCAGTAATAGGAAATTGGGAAGTCCTGCAGTTGACTTAAAAAAGTCCTGGGCTGGGGTTGTGGCTCAGTGGTAGAGCTGATGCCTAGCACGTGCGAGGCACTGGGTTTGATCCCCAGCAACACAAAAATAAAATAAAATGAAGATATTGTGACAGTCTACAGTTAACTCTGTGTGTGTGTGTGTGTGTACATATATATTTAAATTCCCAGATAACACACGAACCAAAGAGACAAACACAAAACACACAGGCACAGGAAAAATTATACCTGGACCAGTTGAGGCTTTGCATCCTAGGAGAAAAGCTACCTTTGTTGCTGGTTTTGTAGCAGACATACAGGAGCATCTGCACTCTGGGGCAGATACCCAGTATTTCATGTGTGTAGGAGTGAAGCTGAAACCTGTGGAGGTTTTGATGCTATGCTCTAAAAGTTTATCTTCCTAGAAATTCAGTCATCCTGCAGAGTCTGGCATCTCCCCAACAGTACAGAATATGGACCAACTCTCAAACTCCCCACCATAGAGCTCCACAGTTCAGTTGAGAATAAAACCCAATTATTAGAATCAACAGTTTTAGAGCTCCACACCACCTCTGTTACAGAAGCCCACAGTTTGTCAGCACCCAAAATGTAATATCCCACCATATACCAGGAGACTGGAAGCTGAGATCGTGTGTAACCAGCTGTGCCTCCCTAGCCACAAAGGCAGGCAGCAGCCTTCAACTTAAGGGCTGCAAAGCCAAAAACCACCATGAAGATTGAAACTCAATCCCCCACCCCACACACAATAATTTTGACCTCTTTAGCAGAAACAAAGTTCCTTATTTCTCAGTAATTTTTTTCTCTGCTTTGAAAATTTTTTTTTCTTTTTCCTCACTTGTTTTTTCTTTCATCCATATTTGCATTTTTATTCTTAAAAATTTTAGCTTTTAAAAAAATTCCCAAACATGATTTCATTATATTGTATTAGTTTTTGCTGTTTTCCATTAGGCATGATTTTGTGTATGTGTGTGTGCACACGCTCTGTATAGATAAGTTTGAAAAAAATGCATGTTTTTTTATCCTTAATTGCTTATTTCTGCATTTGTTCTAGTCCTTATCTACTGTTCTTCACTCTCTTCCCCTACAAACAACCAAATTTTCCTCTTCCTCTCTTTATTACTTTTATTCTTTCTTCTTTACATTTAACAACTGCTACCTACCTCCTGCTTCCCTCTGATCACTTTTTATAAATATTTTGAACTTTCTCCCATCTTTTCACTCTATTTTCACTTAAGAAACTGTTAATCCCACTGAATAACAGAATTATATAGTTTATGCAGTTCACACCCCATTCATGTTGAGGTGATTAATACAGTGAATGGCAATTGATGTTGGGTGCCTAGTCTAGTTCAGTTCCATATTGCTGGGACTTCTGTTAATCGCTGACCCCACCATTTCTATATTGGTGGCAATTAATGTTACAGATATCAAATTAAAGACTGGACATTTATCTTTATACATCTGTTACTGACAGTGCTATTCCTAGCTCCCCCTCCAAGAGGGACTGGAATGTGATTGAGACACTTCAAGATTACAGATTAGAGACACTAAATCATACAACCTAGCTTAACAGTGACTCTCACCCCACACAAGTTCTAACTCCACCTATGAGCATGAACAGCTTCAATTTGTAGAAGTGGGGAGAGGAAATCCCACAAAAAAGCCAACACCAAAGAGAAACAACTGAGGATAATTGCACCCATCCCCGACATCTCATATATCAAAAACAGAAATGCTAGAATGAACAACAATAACAAAAGCTACACATGTAAAGATACGCAAAAGGGGAAAGAGAATCCACCTCAATTGATGTGCAAGGCAAGACCTCTGAAAACATGAAGAAAAGAGAAGATAAATCTACCCCCAAAACTCACACTCCCAAAACAAAGGATCTCACAGATATGTGAGTGGATGAGATTCCACAGAAGTATTATTAAAAAACAACTGTTAAAATGTTCAGTGAACCAAAAGAAGATCTAAGGAATGAAGAGAGCAAATTCAGGAGATGAAGAAGTAGAAATATTGAAAAACCAATTCAGACTCCTGTGTATCAAGTTAAAATCTTCTTTTGAAAAATCACCACATTAGATAGCATAGAGAACAGAACTTCAGCCCTTGAAGACATAATTTCAGGTCTTGAAGGCAGAATACATGAATTTGAGAGTATAGAATAAAATAGTGAAAAATAATAGAACATGATCAGAATATGCAAGAAATCTTGGACATCAACAGGCCACACCTGGCAATCATTGGGATAGAAGAGAACATGGAGGTAGAACCTGAAGACATTAAGAATATTTTCAATGAAAATAGTCATAGAAAACTTTTCCCATATCAGAAAGGTGATAGACATTCACATACAGGAGGCATACAGAAGCTCAAATAGATCCTCCGATCAGAAGAAAACTTCTCCAAGACATCATAATCAAAATACCAAAAGAGAAAACAAGGAAATAATATTAAAAGCTGAATGAGAGAAATATCAGATATTTAGAGGCAAACCAGTAAGGGTCACTTCTTACTTCTCAATGCAGATACCAAAATTAAGGATGGTCTGAGATGAGGTATTCCTAGCTCTAAAAGAAAGCAGTTGCCTAGCAAGAGTGGCATACCCAGCAAACTGCTCATTTTTGATGGAGAAATGAAAACCTTCCATGACAAACTACGTGACCACAAAGCCAGCACTACAAAGAATGCACAAATGATCCCAAAAACAAAACAAAAAAAACCTTCCAAATAAATAAAGTTGAATAGAAGACATGTCCACTAAATGAGAAGACAAATATAACAAAAAATTAAAATGGCAGCATCCTATAAACATATCCATGATAACACTGAATATAAATAGTCTCAACTCCCCAATTAAAAGACGGACTAGCAGAATGGGTCCAAAACCAAGATAAAATTATATGCTATTTGCAAGAGGCTCAGGAAAGACACAGACTGAAGGCCAAAAGAAGGAGATGGAGATGGAATTTGAAAGTAAGCCAGAGTAGCTATCTTCATATCTGACAATGCTGATTTCAAGCAAAAATTAATCAGAAGAGACAAAGGCCTATGTTCTCATAAAGGGAACAATTCAGGAAGTTACAGTGGTTGAATGTAGTGGCTCATGCCTGTAATTCCTGTGGCTCAGGAGACTGAGGCAGGAGGACCGTGAATTCAAAGCCAGCCTAAGCAGTGGTGAGGAACTAAGCAACTTAGACCCTGCCTCTAAATAAAATACAAAGTAGGCCTGAGGATGTGGCTCAGTGGGTGAGTGTCCCTAAGTTCAATCCCCAGTACCTCCCAAAAGAAAAGGTATAGTAATCTATGTGCCCCGAATGTCAGCACACCCAGTTGCTTTAAAAAAATACTCTTTAAATCCCAGATAGATTCCATACAAGAATATTGGGTGATTTTAACATGCCTTATTACTGACAGGTCATCAAAACACATTCAATAAAGATGTTTTCAAACTAAATAATACTATAAATTAAATGGGTCTAGTAGACATATAAATATTTCACCCCAAAGCAGCTGGATTTATCTTCTCTAGTAGCTCATGAACCTTTTCCAAAGTAGACCGTATTCTAGGTCACAATATCAATTTTAGCAAACACACACACGCACATATAAAAATTGATGTAATCCCATGCATTCTATCAGATCATAATGAAATGAAACTAGAAATGAACATTTAAAAAAATAAACCATATAAACACGTGGACATTGAACAACACCTTTTCAAAAGTATTTTTTAGTTGTAGATGTACACAATAAACTTTATTTACTAATTTATTTTTATGTAGTGCTAAGGATTGAAGGCAATGCCTCACATATATGAGGCAAGTGCTCTACCATTGAGCTACAAGTACCCAGACCCTGAAAAATACTTTTAAATGAGAATGGTCAAAGAAGAAATGAGTGAAGAGATCAATAAATTCTAACAACAAATAAAAACATATGAAAATCTTTGGGTTATAGTATGAAAGGAGTACTAACAGGAAATTTCATTACATTGAGTGCCTACTTAAAAAAAATAGAGAAATCACAAATACATAAACTCAAGGCTTTAGAAAAAAAAGAACCAATTAACTTCAAAGGCAAAAGAAGATAAGAAAAAAGAATCAGAGTCCAAATTAATGAATAAATAAATAATAATACACAGGATCAACACAACACAGAGTTGGTTCTTTGTAAAAATAAATAAGATTGATAGCCAAACTAACCTAAAGAGAGTGAAGAATCAGATCAATAAAATTAGAGATGAAAAAGAAGTTATTATAACTAACACTTCTGAAATCCAAAGGCTTATTGGAAACTATTTTAAAAGCTATACTCCACTAACCTACAAACTTTAGAAGACATTGACAGATTTCTATATACATGAGACCTGCCCAAACTGAACCAGGAATATATAGAAAACCTAAACAGATCAATGTCAAGTAATGAAATTGAAATAGCAATTAAAAGCCTATCAACAAGGAGAATCCCAGGACCAGATGGATTATCAGCTGAGTTCTACCAGACCTTTAAACAAGAACTAATCCCAGTTTTTTCAAATTATTCCATGTAATTGAAAGGGAGGAAACACTCCCAAAACATTCTATGAAGCCAGCATCATCTTGATACTAAAACCAGACCAAAACCAATCTAGGAAAGAAAAATACAGACCAATATTGATGATGAACATAGATGCAAACATTGTTAATAAAATATTAGCAAGCCACTCTCACTCTTGCCTTCTTGCTCTTTCTCTCATTGTCCCTCTCTCTTTTTCTCTCTCTCTCTCTTCAGGGCAAACACTGCCTAATAAAATCCCTTGCGTGGATAAAATAAAAATAAAAAAAGAATATAATATACCATGACAAGTAGGTTTCATTTCAGGGATGCAAGACTGATTTAACATATGCAATTCAGTGAATATAATTCATCATTTCAATAGAACGAAGAATAAGAATCATTTGACTATCACAATAGATGCAGAAAAGGCCTTTGATAAAATATAGCACCCATTCATGTTAGAATGCTGGAGAAACTAGGGATAGGAGGAATTTACCTCAACATAAAAAAGCCTATGTATGACAAACCCAAAGCCAACATCTTACTGAATGGAGAAAAAACATTTCCTCTTATATCATCTAACCAAGGAGGTGAATGAGTTCTACAATGAAAATTATACAACACTGAAGAAAGAAATTGAAGATCTCAGAAGATGGAAAGATCTCCCACATTCTAGGCAGAATTAATATTGTCAAAATGACCATACTACCAAAAGCAATATACAGATTCAAAGCAACCTGTCAAAATTCCAGTGACTTTCTTCACAGAACTAGAAAAAGCAGTACTAAAATTCATTTGGAGAAATAAGAGACCCAGAATTAGACAAAGCAATACTGAGCAAGACAAGCAATGAAGACAGCATCACAATACCTGATCTCAAATCATACTACAGAACTGTAGTATCAAAAATAGCATGGTTTTGGTGTCAAAATATACATGATCAATGAAATCAGAGTAGAATACACATCAACAATTCACATACTTAACAGCCATCTACACATGGCAAAGGTTCCAAAAATATGTGTTGAAAAAAGATGGCCTTTTTAATAAGTGGTAATGGAAAAATTGGCTATCCACATGTAGATTGTAGTTTGGATAGAATGAAACTAGATCCCTTTCTTTCACCTTGAACAAAAGTCAAAGTGTATCAAAGACTTAGAAATTAGACCAGGAACCTTATAATTTCTTGAACAAAACCTAGGGTTGACACTCCATAGGTGCAGGCATCAACTTCCTCAACAAGATTCCTAAAGCTTAAGAAATAAAACCAAGAATCAGTTAGTGGGATGCCATGAAATTAAAAAGCTTTTGTATTGCAGAAGAAATGATTAAGAGAATAAAGAGAGAGACTACAGAATGGGAGAAAATCAGCTGCTCCTCAGATGGGATTAATATCCAGAATATATAAAGAACTAAAACAAAAAAAAAAAACCCAAAACCAAACACTCAATGCCAAAAACCAAACAGCCCAATTAATAATTGGGCAAAAGAACTAAGCAGAAACATCTCAAAAGTAGAAATATAAATGGCCAACAAATATATGAAGAAATTCTCAGCATCTCTAGCAATACACTGAGATTTCATCTCACTCAGGTCAGAATAATAATGATCACGAACACAAATAATAATACATGCTGGTGAGGATGTGGGGGAAGAGGTACACTCACACATTGTTGGTGGGACTACAAATTAGTATAGTCACTCTGGAAAGCAGTATGGAGATTCCTTAAATAACTAGATTTGGAACCACCATATGATGCAGTGGTCCTACTCCTTGGTATGTATCCAAGAGATCTAAAATTAGCTTAGTATAGCAATACAGCCACCTCAATGTTTATAGCAGCGCAATGCACAATAGCCAAATTATGAAATCAACCCAGATGCCCATCAATAGATGAATGGATTAAGAGAATGTGGTATCTATACACAACAAAGTTTTACTCAGCTGTAGAGAAGAAAGAAATAATGGCATTTGCTGGCTGATGTTTAGCATTGGGGAACATAAAGCTAAGTGAAATAAGCCAGACTCAGAAGATCAAGGGTTGAATGTTTTCTTTCATATATGGAAGGTAGAGCAAAATAAGGGGAAAAAGTGGTGGTGAGAGAGGGGATCAGGTATCATAAGATATAAGATAAGTAGAGCATAGGAGGAAAATGAGAGGAAGGGAAGAAAGGAAAGGGGAAAAGAAATGGAATGAGTCTAACAAAATCATGTTATATTTGCATATAAAGGTACCAAAGGACATTTTACCTTCATGGATGTGTAGGGGAAAGGAAGTTTATTGTAGTAAGGGAGGGAAAATAGGGGGAGGGAGGAGAGGAGAAAAAGCAGGAGTGGGACGGATTGAAATCAAATTCCTTACATGTAAGATTTTGTCACAGGAACCCAAGTGTTATATATAATTATAATGTTCTAATTAAAA
>JAJEJO010001958.1:17844-79262 GCA_020662805.1 Glaucomys volans
GGAGGGTGGGAGGGAAGGAAGGAAGGAACAAAGGAAAGGAGAAAGGAGGGAAGGAAGACCTACACCTCCGAAGCTCCTCAGGAAAAGTAAAAACTTGCCCCTGATTTTCTCATTTACTAAGCATTGCTAGTCGTTTCCTTTCAGTGAATTGGCATCACTCTGGGCAGCAGCCTCTGCCTCTCCATCTTCCAGTGGCTTCTGCGTTGTATCCGTCTCTGGAAACTCCCTGGGGGATGCCCTTGTTGGACAGGCCTGAAGTCACCAGAGGCCCCCAGGCCCTGGCTGGATGCTGCGAGCATCACCACCAGGCGTCTTGCTGTGCAGTTGGTGAGGACGGAGTCTTTCCAGTTGGAGTTTCTCCCAGGACAACACTGAAGGTCCCCAGTGCTCAGAGGAGCCCCTGGAAAGAGCCAGCAAGGAGTCGACTTGCCTGGGCCGCTGTAATTTCAGACTGATTCCAGGATGGAAATAGGCAAGGCATCTCTCGGGGCCTCTTCTGCATTCTTGTTTGCCTTCAATTCGGTCAACACTTCCCAAGCACAACACCTCGCCCTGCTGAGCCCTGTGGCCTCAGAGAGGTCTAGAGGGGAGGCCGCCTCGTCTTTCAGAAACGCCTCTCCGCTCTCCTTCCTCCTCTGCACAGGCTGCTTTCCTGACCACCCCCAACCGCCGAGTGCATGCGTCTGCCTTTCCCGTATCTAAAGTCGGGCCTCTGCCCACTGGCGAGCATTTCCCAGCTGGAATTAGAAGCAGCACGCTGACTGAACTAATTCATTCTCAGGGCAAAACAACTGGAGGACCCTTAGCCTGCATACTTTTTGAGCATAACAACATTCTCTTCATTAAAACAAGAACCAATGTTTCACAGTTAAAAACACTTCATGTGTTCAAGTTACAGGCGATGGGGTAGCATTGCCTCAGTCCTGCCCATCTTCCTTCTGGGGGTCTGGCTCTGCAGGCCCTGTGGGACCTGCCCTCCTGCACCGAGCCTCCCCGCTTTCCCCAGAGTTTCCTTTGTCCTCCTCAGAACACCACGCATCCTCCCTGCCAAGTGCTCACGGGGTGGACCTTCTTTCTAATGGAGAGAGGGTTCTCTCCCCTTCCAGATTCACAAACCAGGTTTGGGAAACAAGCGGGTGCATTGCAGGCCTTCAGGTGCCATCACTCCAGGTGTGAACTCTGAAGAGCCACAGGAACCCGCTACTCAGTGAGCCATCCGCTGGCAACTCATTTGAGAAAATGCCAAACCACTGGAGAAGATTCCCTAACAGATTTACCAAAGACCAACAGTGCCATTGAAAAAACAAAAAGGACACAGAAATCGTGCTTATAAGACATTTTTTAGTACAAGGGCAAGAATTCCTCATGTCAAAATCATCCTCATTCTCAATAGCTCCCATGCATTTTTTATTTGGCTCAACATGTTTATCTTTCAAAACAAACCCTGACAGATCCCATTCAGGCGCCGTGTCTCCAGAAGGAGGGTGAGACTGCCCGTGGGCTCTGCCTCCGGTCTCGGGCATCTCCAGGACAGACTGCTCAGGCCCCAGGCCTGGCCCTCTGCCCTTCTCTCCATCTCCTGCCTCCCCCAGGCCTTCACAGGGCCTTGTCACATCTGTCTCTACCCGTGGGGATCTCCATTCTCTCACCTCCCCCATCCTCACTGCTGACTCTGTTCCAAGGCAGCCTTCATCCTTCACCTGCACTCAAGCCATTGGCTCCTGCTCTGGTCTGGGCACCTGTCCTCTCCAAACCCACCTTGAAGACTCCTCCCTGATGTCCCCCGTTATGGTATCTGAGATGGAGCCTTTGGACAGCAGTGAGGACCAGGTGAGGTCACAGCACGGGGACCCAGGAGGGCCTTGGCGGCTTCACAGGAAGGGACCTGAGCTGGCAGGCTTGCCCTGTCTCTCCATGGGCAGCCCTCCCTCCACCATGTCCTGATGCAAGAAGACAGGCTTGTCTTGGCACGGGACACGTTCCAGAACCGTGAGCTCACCAGACCTCTGTTCACTGTGATCACCCGTCCGTGGAATTCCACTGCAGCCACAGAGAATGGCCTGTCACAGGCTGGCGTCCACTTGATCCGTCCTAGTCCATTCCGCACACAGCGACCACAGTGCTCACCTCAAGCGATGGGAGTAATACCCGTGTGTGACTTCCTGTTGGAACCAGCAGGGGCTTCAGGTTGCAGATGTGCTTCT
The DNA here is from genome assembly GCA_020662805.1 of Glaucomys volans. NCBI lineage: Eukaryota > Metazoa > Chordata > Mammalia > Rodentia > Sciuridae > Glaucomys > Glaucomys volans. The sequence goes on from JAJEJO010001958.1 coordinate 20,049, forward strand.
TGGAGCATCCACATGGAGGCCCGAGGGAGCTGGGCGATGGGCCCCTGGCTCACCCTGCAGCCTGCTTCCCACGGGTCTGCTCCGACTCAGGCCCTTGCACAGGAACCGCCTGTGCCCGGCATCACCGTAACACAGGCCTTGCAGATCACAGCCTTCCACGTGGAATCCGAGAAGTCTAAGTCCTGAGCACTGAGTAGAATACCTGCTGGACTATCTCCTAGGACTATCTCCCCTGAATATATTAAATTCATTTTAATTTCATAATTATGCCTATTGTTAGTTCTCTCCCTGTTTGTTGATAAGCAGAGACAAGCTGCCTGTGTTTCTGTTGAAGACACTCCCTTTCCGTAGAATGCCCCGGAATAAATGATCACTGCTTACTTAAGCGTTATTTGGTACAGATTAGTGTTATTTTCTCCTCCTAAAATCTGGCCTGCCCCAGAGGTTCTCCCCGACTCCATTTTTTTCTTCTGAACCTACATCCGCTTTCACTTTCTTTTCGGGGAAGTGGTGTGAGAAGCCGCTGTCTCTCCCCACCTTTGCTGCCATGTAACTAACTCCCGCTTGCATTTGAGCCGCATCTGCTCTCAGGGTCACCTGGCACGACCACTGTCCACCTGCAAGCCTGGCCTCCTCTAGGGAGAGGCCAGCATGAGCCAGAACCTCTGGCCATTGCACCCACTGCTGAAGTCAGAGCCCCCGAGGGGCCGCCCCAGGACCCCCGCCTGCTGCCACCTCCGGACCTTTCCACTCTCCTCCGCCTCCTGACCTGTGATTGAAATACAGCTTGTTTTCCTCTGATGTGAGGGGAAATATTTTATTTAAAAATAAATTGTTTATAAAAAATTCCGTCTCGAGGGTCCTGTGAATGCCCTGCCCAGCCAGGAGTCTCATGGCATCCGTGGGACACTTTTCAATTTATTGTCATTTCTGAGATGTTCAGCACTTTGAAATAAAACTGACGTGCTTTCTCTAGAGTCATAAAATATAAAATGCTATTCCAGAACAGAGGGGACCGAGCCTCTCCTGTCAGCAGGAGAAGTTAGGAGGGGACAACTGGAGGCCACCCTGGGCCGGGGAATGAACAGAAGGTGTGGCCGAGGAGGTTTGGGGTGGCCAGGCGTCCACAGAGGGCTCCAGGGCCTGACCCCTTCTCCCAGTTCTGAAAGGGACACTGGCCTGCAGAGGTTGCCTGTGAAACCTGCAGGGGCAGGAGCCCTCTGGGTCACAGGGCCATCTCTTTGTAGGAGGGATGGAGGGCGGAGATGGGGTCCAGGCTGGCAGAATGAACATGGCCTGTGCCTCCCTGTCCACTCTGGGAGATGTGGGCTTTGACTAGAGCACGTTTCAATCTGACCTGACCCGCCCTATGCGGCAGCATGAACGCACAGGACAGCATGTGCAGATGGCCATGGGAAGGCCACTGCCCAGGCCCAGCACTGTCCCGAGCAGCCTCCTGCCTTCCACTCGCATCCCCATGACTGCCCTGTACCACTCTTCTCGTCATCCTTGTCTAGCTCTCTGTGGCTCCGTCCAGTTCCTCTCCCAGGTCCGCTGGGGCCTACCAGGCTCGGGTGCACCCTCCCCTGCCGGGCTGCAGGGGCTGCGCTCCTCCTTACACCCAGGTGATGGATCCATCCAGAGATGCTTACCCGGCACTCAGCACATGCCGGGGATAAGGTCCCAAGTCCAGCAGGGACCGCATGCCCAGGCGTCAGACCTTCCAGAACAGTGGAAGGTGAGCATGGTGTCGTGGTTTGTATCTGAAATGTTCTCCCGAAGCTCATTGTTGGAGACCTGTCCCCAGTGCAGAGGTGGGCTTCAGGGAAGCGACTGGATGAGGAGGGCGTAACCTCATCAGTGCATCTATCCGTTTGACAAATTAATAACCGGGATGAATTATTCAGGAGGCAGGTCCTAGTTGGAGGAAGAGGGTCACTGAGGACATGCCCTGGAAGAGCTTGTCCTATCCCTCGCCCCTTTCTTTCCACCTCTGTGTCTGTCTGTCTGTCTGTCTGTCTGTCTGTCTGTCTGTCTGACTCCTCTTCCTGGCTTCCATGAGCTACCACGCCTTCATGGCCATGATGTCCTGCCTCATCTCAAAATAAACCTAACCGTCCTTGTCATGTCTCTTGGGGACATCGATGCAGATCTGACTGGGGCCGCGGGCTTTGCTCGAGCGCCCACTCTCCAGCTCTGTGGCTTCGCTCAAAGCGTCCGCCTTTCCCAGCTCCGCTTTCCCATGTGTGGAAGGTGAACACCTCCTTTGGAACGTGCTAGCGAGGATTCAGCAGGGCTGTCCATGGGACCCTCGTTACAGTGTGGAGGCCGGTGCTGACAGCCGGCATGTAGAGTCCGCATCCCCTGAGCTGGGAGAGTGCGATGCCGAACCACTGGCATCCACAGAACACGTGACGTCCTGGAGCTGGTCCTGAGGGCTGGGCAGCCGTCACCTGTCACGTAAAGACTCATCTGCAGGGCTCTGGTGCCTCCCATCACAATCCCTCAGGTCTCTGGTAGAGAAAGGCTCAGGTGACAGGGAGCAACTGGCCGCAGTCAGAGGCCCAGCAGCCCCAACCCCTAGTGGACAGTCCGTCTAGGCAAGAGCCTCAAGGTCAGGGCCCACAAGCAGCAGCCTCACTTTGCCCTCGGGTCCTGCAGGCTATGGGGGGCTGTCTGGGGTTCTGTGCTCACTAGGCCAGTGAGCACTCCTGCCCGGCATAGAGCCAAGGGTCATGTCCACGTACTGCTTGTGGCTCCGCCTGGATTTTGACTTTTATGAGAATCATGTTTCAGAGACAAGCTCTTGGGGAGAGACTGCTCACTGTATTGTTTTGCCTGGAAACAAGAGATTCCCCTCCTGCAGAGACGGGAAGGAGCCTTTGATCTCCCTCCAGACACACACATATGCTAGCACGCGCCTCCAGATCTCCCGCGGGCGCAGCTGTGAAGTTAATGAAGCGCAGGGCCCCTGCGCACAGGACGGAGGAGAGGGCGGCCCTACTCCTCAGGACCCTTCTCACCATCCCTGTCACCATCCCGTCTCATCCCCGAGGAGATTTGAGAAGCTAGGTTTGGTACCCTGGGGTCTCCTCTCATCTGGGATGGAGAGTGGCCTGGAGTTACCCGGGTCAGGACCAGTCATGTGGGGAAAGAGCTGCGTGGGCCCAGTTCCCGCCCTCTGGGCGTCTGTCCAGGACTCTTGCCCAGCCTCCCCAATGCCTTCCTCCCACTCTCTTTCCGCGTAGGGTGAGTGCCAGTCTCCTCACTGCTTCCTCCCTGACACCTCTCACTTTTCCTTTGTGTTCTATTGCCTCTGTCCCCAAATCTGACCATAAATGCCCCTAATGGCCCTCAAGGTTCCCTCAGTTCTGCCACTTGCCTTTGCCCCTGCCTTCTGTTCCTTCCTGTCACCTTGTCCCCAACAATAGTCTCGGACACTCTATAAAATAGATTCAGACTCCTCACTCCTGGACACAAGGTCCCGCCTCCTCCTCCTCCTCTGCTCACTTCCAGGAAGGCTCTTCCCTCAGGCAGCTCCGTGGACCCCCACCCACTCTCAGAGCACCACAGACTCTGATCCAAGACCCCATCCCATCCGGCCCACTGCTTCCTTCCCTGGAGCAGATTTCTGCTCTTTCCGTCCAGCCCTGAGACAGGTGAGTCCTGCTTGTGCAGCCAGGGACGTCCTCAGAAGGCCCACCCCTCCCCTCCCTGGGGCACAACGACCTGGTGCTCCTGCAGCATCTCCCTGTCCGCTCACCCCACATGGAGCTCCAGGAGCCTGAGTGCAAGGGCTCCCTGGGCCTCGAAGTGCTGGGATGGTCCTCTGCACATGCTGGCAACCTTACTCAGCCACCAAGGGAAAGTGAGCACTTGAGACAAAATAAGCAAATGGGATGAGAAGGGAGGGAGGGAGGAAGAAAGGAGGGAGGGAGGGAGGAAGGGAGAGAGGGAGGGAGGAGAGAAGTAGGGAGGGAAGCGGGAGGGAGGAAGGAAGGAAAAGAAGGCAGCCCAAGGATTTGCAGCATAGACACCAAAATACCCGGAGCAAAGCAACCAAGGGTTCTGCAGTGGCTGTAAATAATTTAGCCCAGTGGACTAAGTTAAAGAAAAAAGAAAAGGTCACAAAACACTCTGAACTGCAGCGGGCGCGGAAGTTCCCTGCAGAGCCCTCTGAGGGCGTTTTTCAAGCTGGCTTCAGAGGGGAGAGGGCCGCCTCTCTCCATCTTAAACCACCATTAGGGAATGTGCATTTCCCCAGCTGGTCACTCCCCCCTCGTAGGCCTCAGGCCTCATGGTGGCCTGTGTGAGCCTGTCCTAACGCTCTGGGAAATCAGACTGGGCATTAATGTGAGAGCAGACAGAGGTGAGCTCTTCTGGGCACCACCCGCTGACCCGGACGCAGACCTTGATCAGGTGGGACTCCTCCGTCCCCATCCTCTCTGAGGGGGCCTCCACTCTCAGTGCAGGATTGCAGGACCCCCTGAGGAGCTCCAGGTGAGTACTACCATTCACTGCCCGCCTTGGATATGTCTCTCAGAGGTGTTTAAACACAGTTGTGACGTTTGCATGGTTACTGCCTAGCGTTTTCCCAGAATCCCTCGCTGCTGAAGGCGTTATCATCAAGACCGTGGGTCAAGGCCGTTTCCTCTACCAGTTCCACTCAGGTTACCTGCATGTCCCCTGTGGCATTTGATGTGGCAACATGATCTGCAGGATAGCTCAGTTCCACTTCCACCTGAGCCCTTTGGGAATGATCATCACCTACACTGTGCAGATGATGCTGGCCTGAGGCGTCTGGAGACTCCGCTCACATTCAGGGGCGCTTTGCTATCTTCCTGGCACTGAGTGAGCACCATGGGCAGGAGTCTCATTTCACAGGGGAAGAAGTAGATCCCCTCCCTCCCCGAGTGCTAATGAAAGCCCACACTCAGGCCCAAAGCCCGCATGTGACACTGAACCCAAAGCGCACTGCCCTTCCTGAACAGTCCTCCGTTCCCAGGCAGAGACAGTTTCCAAGGCACCGCTTTGAAGAATGGGGAGTCTGGAGTTGAGAGGGTATGTGTTCCGCAAGAACCCAAAACTTCCCCAAGGGAGGAGGCAGGCGATCTAAATCTACACTTGACTCAGCCACTAATCCTGAAGGTCAGGCAGGAAGCCCTCTAGAGGTGGGCAGACACAAGCCAGGCCCCACTGCCTAGGAGAGTGTGTCCTGAGGGTCCTGTGTCCCTTTCCTTTAAACCTCCGCCCAAACCAGGACTGTTAGTTCCAGGCTTAATTGGTGAGTTTCTTTCTGTGTGATCTGTTACAATGCTGACTCCTCAGGTGCACAAGGATGTCCTCGAGAAGGTCGAGTCCAGGGCATCACCGGACACCACCATGGGCAGATTTGGAAGAAGGCTTGGGGCTTTCCTCCCTCTCTATACCCTCCATTTGTCCTCTGGGCTTCACCACTTCCGTTCCCCGGCTTTCCTGTCTCTGCCTCTCTGTTCTCAGTTTGTCCCCTCCTCAGTCATCCTGTCTTCCACTGTGAACTGCAGCGAACCCTAGGTGACCCGCCCACCTGTCAACACCTAGACACCTCCCTGCACAGCACCTCCACCTCCCACCCTGCTGGTCTCCCGTCTGTGGCTGGGTCTGCCTCTCCCCAGCCCTTGGCTGAGGTGCAGTGGGGCGGCCCCTGCCTCGTGGGAGGCTCCGCACAGAGGGCAGGGCAGGATGGGGAGGCGTCTGGCACACCAGCCAGGCTCCTTCCTGCCCCTGGGTGAGTGGGACCTGGCTCTGTGGGGAGGGAACAGCAGGGGCAATAAGATGCCTTCCAGAGGAAATGCACACGGATCCTCCCAGGGTCCATCTGCACCCTGACAGCAACTGCGCCTGCCGCCTCTACGGAGAATCTGCGTCAACGCTTCCCCTTCCTGCTCAGCACGGTGCTGGGCATCCTCAGATCCAGCTGCTGCCCGTCCCTCCATGGGCCATCAACCTTCCAGGCGGTTCACCTTGCAGCCCAGAGAAAGGAGGGCATCTCTATGAAGCCCACTGGGCTTCTGTATCGGCACCTTCCCCCAGAAGTGGAAACCCAGGTACACAGGGTCACCACCCCCTGCAGGGGTCTTGGGCACAAGGCCTCATGGAGCCCAAAAGAAACTTTCCATGGGCAGCTTCTCTCAGGTGCTCCTTTTCCTCCCACAGACCCCACCTCACTGAATTTCTCCCTGGATTACCCTGATCTCTGGGGAACTGCCTGAGGCCATTTGGGCTACTATAACAAAATACCAGAGGCTGGTGGCTTATCAACAACAGAGACACATTCTCACAGTTCTGGAGGCTGAAAGTCCGAGATCAGGGCCCTGATGGCTTCAGGCCTGGTGAGCGCTCCCCGTCCTGGTTCCGAGATGGAGTCTTCTCTGTCCTCACACAGTGAGGACAAGGCAGCTCTCCCGGGCTGCTTTCATAAGGGCACTGATGCCAATCCAGAAGCCTCTACCCTCATGTCGAATCATCTCCCAAAGGCTGCACACCTCCATTCCTCTCCTGGGGTTAGGGTCTCAGCATATGGATTTGTGGGGATGCAGGAGTCAGGACATGGCTGTGGGCTGTTGTCTTGGAGACAGGAAGCTTCTTGTTACTCCTGGGCTTTATTCCCTCCAGCGAATTCCATCACTACACACAGTCCATGCTGCCTGGCCCTAGGCTGAGCCTTGGGAAGAGCTTTGAGACTGGGAAAATCAGGAAATTGAAACTGGGGGCATCCTTCACTCATTTCATCCAAGCCCTGGTCACAGGCGAGGAGCCACTGTCCCATCTGCAGAGCCTGGTTCCTCCTCACACAGGTGCAGGGTGCCAGTGCTGTAGAGGGCAGCCCCTCTCCTCCCCTCCTGTTATGGTGTGGATGTGAGGGGTCCCCCAAAGCTCATGTGTGAGACAATGCAGGAAGGTTCAGAGGAGCAACGATGGGCTGTAGGAGTCTTAACCCAATCCGTGAATTAAGTCCTGATGGGATTAATTGAAGTGGTAGGTGCGGCCGGAGGAGGTGAGAATTGGGGGGTGACTTTGGGGAATATGTTTTTATCTGGCCAGTGTCGTCTCTCTGGTTCCTGATGATGTGAGCTGCTTCCCTCTGCCATGCTCTTCCGCCATGATGTTCTGCCTCATCTTGAACCTGAAGCAATGGAACCAACCATCTATGGACTAAGACGTCAGAAAACGTGACCCCTTAAATAATCCTCTCCTCCTCTGTAATTGTGCTGGTCAGACCTTTTAGTCACAGCAGTGAAAAGCTGACTGAGACACCTCCCCCGGCGGCTCTGCCGCAGAAGGGGACACCACACAGGAACTGGCTTGGAACCGTGCCCAGCTACGGAAAGAAGCCACCTGGGGAAGGCAAACCAGTGGGTGCTCACACTCAGCCAACTGACTTCCTCTAGGGTCACTGCTGTCCCCGGGTCAGAGCAGGCGAGGCTGTGTGATGGTGGCTGTGCCCACCCGAGGATCCCCGCATTGCTGTTCACTGACTTAGTCCTCCGTGGAATGGGAGTCCTTGAGTGCGGTGTGGACTGAGGAACAGGAACTCTGTGCCTCTCCAGAGGAAGGACAAAGATGAGCAGCAGGGAGCAAGTGGGGGAGGGGAGCTAAGCTCACAAAACACCAGGCCTCCTGGAGTCCACTGCCGCTGCCCACTGCCTCCTTCCAGCCCAGAGTGGCTCCACAAAACCCAGTGGCAGCCTGAGAGCCCCCAGCAGAGGCATTGCTCAGCGATCACCAAGTGAGCAAATGCAGGGGTGACAGTCACCCCACCACGACGGTAGCTAGTCTAGGTGAACCCCAACAAACCCCCAAACAGAATCCTGGAGAGAGTGAGTTAAGTGGCCACTGGTCAGTGAATCACAGGGGAAAACACGCCTAGAGTCAGCACGGCCCCGGGGACGGCCTGAGTTCTCAGACGTGGATCGGGGTGCTCGCCAGAGGCACCGCTGCATGGTCACACAACCCACGGGGACAGGACGAGGAGCTTGTGCCCGGGTCCTCGCAGCCTGTGGGGGTCACAGCTGGGTCTGGAGCAACAGCATCAGACAAGTCAGCAGTTCACCTGAGCAAAGATCGATTCCCAAGTCAGACAGCCTCAGAAGCAGACGGGGAGCAAGAGCCCTGGCCTGTGCGGTGGCCTGAGCACATATGAACTGAGCATGGGCCCCAGGGACATGGACCCCAGGTACAGGGATAGCCTCCTATTGCAGCATGGCCTTGGCCTGACGAGTCAGGCAGCCACCCGCCACCGACCAGAGCCCAGCTGCTGGAAGACGCCGTTCGTTACAGTGTGGACACCTGGTTAGGCCGTGAGGCCACAGCCCAAGCTGGTTACAGGTGGTCACAGAAGGACTCAGCACCGGGGCCACCTCAAGCCAAAGGCAGGTTAATTTAACAGCTGGAGAGAATCTTTTTCCACATTTCAACTTCCAACTCAAACATGAGTGCAATGGTGGCTTTTAGTGATTACCCATCATTCTCTGAACATTTAATCAAGCCATTGCTTTGGAAGTTACAATTCCCATTGGCGTTTCTATTATCTCTGTCTTATTGTTTTGATCATGTGCTATTTCGTGTGCATATTTAATGCAGGTGTGAGTGTGTGCACACCTGCATATATTGGGATTTTGGAATAAAACAAGAAACAAGAAATACTTTGACATTCTGGAAGTGTCTGTTATTTACTTATTAAATGGCTCATGTTTATTGGAAGCCTCTCCCCCTACATAATTTATCAAAACACAGTTTATCCATTGAACTTGGCCCAGTTGACATCAGAAGAAATTACAATTTTTTTCCTATGTTAAATCCCCACAAATTCTTTTAGATTTATCTGGCACTAAAAGTTCCCAAGGTTGTCCAGTTTCAAAACAGAATTTTAAATGGCCTGGGAATTTTAAACCTCCCAGAAGCATCATTATGGGATTTGAAAGGAGTTCTGCGCTTCCATCCGAGTTTCTACCCGTCTTTAAAGAAACAGAGGCAGGCATGGGAAGGTGGGATAGGATGTGAGGAACTCGGGGGAGAGGGAAGAGGGAAACTAGCTGTGGCTAGAAAAACACAGCCAAGAACTTCCAGAAGCAGGAGAATGGCGCAGAGCACTCACCCCCTGAGATAAAATGGAAGTGATTGTTCAAAGCACGTCAACGGGCAAGGCTGCAATAGAGCAGAGCACAAGAGCAGGAAGAGGAGCAGAGCCACAGCTCTGGAAGAGGAGATGTCGAACAATTAATTTGAAAATAATCTTGTGGAGAGAGAAGGAAGCAAATAAGAAATAGACTAAGAAAGGATTCAGCATCTTCATAGGCTGGTGGACACTGATGCAGGCTTCTCACCCCTAGAGAAAGGACTCCAGTGAGGAAGGATGATCCAAACACCCTGTGGGGCTGGACTGGAATTGGAGGCATTGAGATGGACTCATGGCTTTATTCTACTCTGTACCAAAACAGTTAAGGGAATAAGTACAACTGGGGGCATGACACTTCGAGCAGGACGTGTTAGATAAACACACGAACCCCTGGCTCTGCCCACTGTGGGCGCTTAGAGTAGAAGCAGCTCAACTCCGCAGAGGAGTGAGCACAGCCATCCCTCGCAACTTGGATTGAAATGCCGTCCTCAGTACCAGTCATGAGGTCTGACCTCTTTGATGAAGTGGCTGGTTCCAAATCCACAGCAGAGAAAATACAAGACCCTCCTAGAGCATCCTGTGCAGCCAGAAAATAAGGACGTGCTGAAGAAAAGACCATGTGTTGGAACCAGCCAGAAAGATCCCCCAATGCCAGAGCAAATGAGCAAATCAAATGCATGCACAGCATGGAATCATGACCCAAAGGGTGCAGGAAGCATCCATGAGTCCACACCAACAGCAATAGGTCACCAACAAACGAAGCAGGGTCAGTGGCGAACTGTCTCACCGAATTCCGATGATTAAATGTAGAAGTAAATAGAGAAACATAAACCACTGCTAGGACAGCAGAGTCAGAGGGCGCAGGGAGGAGCACTGACCAACACCAAAGTTAGCCTACGAAGGTTTAGGCAGAGACGGATTATCTTCATCGTCCCAATGCACCTTCCCCACGTAATAAACGTTCACAGAGAACCACTGCAGGCACCGCTTTGGCATCAGAAGAAGATACTGAATTGGTTTCTTAACATTACCTGATAGAAACCATCTGTCCAAAGAAATGTCTTCATAAGGAAAACGAGGAGGGGCGATGTTTTAGGAGCTGCACGGCTTCCTGTGCTTGATTAATCTTCCTTGGGCCTGCACCTCCTCTCCCCTCCTGTGGCTCTACTGCACCCCGCCCCATTCCTACAGGGTGAGTGAGGCCATGCCAAACCCTTTCCTCCTCAGTTATTTCCAAAAGAGCAAGAGGCACAACATGATCTGGTCGGAGGGGATTTTTCTGATTCCTAATCGTGACTTGAGCTGAACTGAGCCAAAGGATTCAGCTTGATGGGCCCAGGTGGCAGATGGCGAGGAAGCTCGTTGGATCCTGAAACAATGGAGGAGAGAAAAGGAGGCCCTCCCCCAAGTCCCGGAGGCCAGGAGGAGGCAGCTCTGACCTGCCCCAGGCTGGGGTCCTGGGTTAACAGTCCAGCCCTACACCACCCCCAGAACACCCCAGGGGGGACTGAGTCCTTTCACCCTGCAACTCTTGCTTCCTGTGTGGCAGTCACGGAGGTCATAGAGGAGCAAGGGTCCTCCTGCTTCTAAATCCCCAGGCATTCTGGAACGCGCGTATTGCTTCACACAGCGTCACACAGTTAGTCCTGGAAGCATGTCACACCTGCCATCCTGCAGCCTCACAGGAACCCACTCAGAGTTGAGGGAATTGGCATCAAACACTAAGCAGGCAAGTTTTTGATTGAGTGCTCGATGCGGATCCCCTGCTGGACGCTGGATGCACACACCAGTGGGCAGATGAGACATGGCCCATCTTCATGATCACCACCAGCAAGGCCCACCCCGACTACACCCCTACACGCAGGGTTTATAACACACAACTGCATCACTCACAGACTTGCACACCTGTGAAGTGTGGTCATCATGGGCCTGACCTACGGCCAGTGGTTCCAGCAGGCTTTCTGGGCACGAGGGGCTAGCACAGGGATGGGAAATGGGGTAGGAGTTGGCCGGATGGAGGAGAGGAGATGGACGTGTTCAGGAGGAGGTCGCGAGAGGGCTCCTGAGAGGACACCCCAATGTGGGAGCACAAGGGAGAAGAGGGCAGGTCACAGGAGAGGAACCTGGAGACCAGCACAGGCCACCCACTGGGGCTGCAGAGGGTCTGCGCGGGCAGTGATGTGAACGTGAACGGGCAGGAACGACACAGGCAGCGCACTCCCGGGCCATTCCTACCCAGGACAGGAGGGACAGGATTGCACACGGGCCAGGCAGGACCACCTGGGTGTCCCCACCGAGTCCTAGCTCTCTGTTCTTCATCTCCCTGCCTACCAGCTCAAAGATTCACAAAACTCCAGGCAGAGCTTCAGACGAAGCCTGTCAGGTTGGCACGCAGTTATTTTGCTCTGTCCCAGAAATGTCTCCAAAGGAATAAAAACATAATAAATCCACAGAGGGGGAAAAAAAGAAAGAAACCTTTTTTTTAATGGGGGAGATAAATAACAAAGAGCTTTGGATAATAAAAGGGTGGAAAATGGTGACTCACCTGGAAGAAAGAAGAGAGGAGGAGGAAAGCCAGGGCCCCCCAGGAGGAGTTCAAAGTGTGACCCCCCCAGGAGAGAGGCGGCCAGGCCCTGGGGAACCTGGGTGGGCTTGGAGTTGGAGCTGGGGTCTTAGGCTGAAGGACGGAATCCTGCAAGCCCACAAAGAGCAGACCAGAGAGGGTCCAGGCTGCTCTTCTCCACCAGGCAGGAGATAGAAGGTCGACTCTCAGGAGAAACTGAATCAGAAAGTCTCTGCAAACTGCAGACCCCATAGATGGGGGCTGAGGCTCCCTGTGAAGACAGAGAGAGAAGAGGGTGCCTACTGAGCCCGTGCCATCCCCAGCAGGGCACTGCAGACTCCTCAATAGGAGCAGCCTGAGGAAGAGCCCGGATCCGACTTTGAGGGCCGGAGTATCCTGTTGGAGACAGCCGGAAAACTCTCCATCATTCAGATTTTTCCAATGAGAAGAAAAGTCCCTGGTGGTGGGTAGAACAAGGGTCCCCAGAGATGTCCGGGTTCTAGTTCCTGGAATCTGTAAATGTGTCACCTCACAGGGCAAAAGGGACTTTGCAGTTGTTATTAAACTAAAGGTCTGTGATAAGGGGATAGTCCAGGAGATAATCCAGGAGATAATCCAGGGCCCTAATAATCACCCAGGTCCCTCACATGAACAATCCTTCCAGCTGGGTAAAGACAGACACAAGACCCTGAAGAAGGTCAGGGGGGTGATCTTGCTGACTTGGAAGAGAGAGGAAGGGCCACGAGCTGAGGGGTGTGGGTGGCCCCTGGGATTTGGAAAATGGAGGGAATGGATTGTCCCCACGAGCCCCCAGAAGGAACCAGCCCAGCTGACACCTCAACCTTCATCCAGTGAGACCCCTCTGGGACTTCTGAGCTCTGCAGCTGTATGGGAACAAATGTCTCAGGCCACCAAGCACGGCAGGACTTGTGACAGCTGTGGTAGAAAACTAGCAGTGTCTTTCCCAAACTGTCACTAGGAAGTGGCAAGGAAGCAGGCGCCCCCGGCAGCGGGCTGGAGCAGCCGGTCTGGGCAGAGCGCTTTGCTCTGTGTCAGGAAGGGGTTTCTACTCCTGTCTCAGCTCTCTGCCACTGGATTTAAAAAGGGGACAACGGCCTTTCCACTCTGCTCTGACAGCACAGCTGCTCTCGGTACCGCCCAGGAGGCTAGCAACTTCCCCGCGACTCACGACAGGGACAGTTTCGTGGCATCGTCCAGAGAAAGAAGGAAAATTAATTTAGACTTGCAGCCTCGGAGAAGGCTCGCTCCCTCCTGCTCCCACTCACGTTCTTTTTTTCAGCTGGTTCTCGTGTTTGTGATCTTCCCAGGGACCGCACCCACGGCGCCGGCAGGAATCCTCCCGATGGTCTTGCCTTTCAGCCTGCAGATCTGACCGTGGCACTTCCCCTGCTCTCCGGGTTCTGGGGAGTCGTGATTCTCCCCAGCAGGCAAGACTCCCGCCTTATGAGAGAATCACTCAACACGCCTGCGCCAATGACGTGCTGCTGTGCAAGATATTACCCCAAATAAAGCAATAAGCTCTGATCATCTCACAGTTTCTGGGGGTCAGCATCAGGGACAGTGTCACAGGAGGGCTGAGGCATGAGGGCCATCGGGAGTCATCAGAAGGCTGGACCAGGGACCCACTTCCAAGGCGGCGCACTCACTGGCCTGAGAAGATGCGCTGGCTGCCTGCAGGAGGCCTGGGCTCCTCACCACGTCATCCTCTCCGTGGGACTTCTCAAGTGTCCTCACAACTTTGTGGCTGGTTCTCCAGCAGTGAAACAAGAGAGAGCAGAGCAGAAGCCGCGATGCCTTTAGGGTCCTCGCTGGGAATCGCGCAGCAGCTCTCAGGTTGCGAGGGTTGTTGTTCTCGATGCAGAAACGACCGCACAAGGGGGTGGGTACCAAGGACTGAGAACCACTGGAAATCGCTCTAGAGCCTCACTACCTGTTCTATAATCTAAAAAAAGGAAAATCGTGATGAAATCCAGGATTCTGTGGCATATAAGTGTCCCACAACTCTGTTTTACATCGACTGGCCCAGGGACGTCATTGTCAACGATCCACAACCAGCCAGGGCGCTAGTCTAACTGCTTTCTCTTACCCACAAGGGCACCACAGCACTCTCTATCCCAGCCCTTCTCCTGCCCCTGGTGCAGAGTCCACAACCCACTGATTAGAAGCTCATCTTCATGGAGAAGAGACAATGGACAGTCATGTTCAGGAGGGTTTTGAATTATTGCTAAGGAAATTTCTCCAAGCTTCAAATTTATTCTAATATGCGGGGTGATGTCGCCCCTTCACTTCCCGAGAGACCAAGAGAATTCCTGTGTGGGTCACGTAAGCAGTGTCACAGATAGGATGACGGGCTCCCACCAATCAGATACGATGGACCCTGGACTCCAGTGCTGAGTCCACTCATTTGTTGGAATGGAACAGATCAGTGGTTCTTGAACTTGAGTAATTATCCCATGCTTTGTGTTAAAAACGGATTGCGGAGCGCCATCCATGAGCAGCATGGTTCAGCAGGCAGGAGAGGTTCCAGGGTCTCTGTCCCACACAGCCCCCCTCGGTGAGTGGTGTTTAGGCATGATTGAGCCCACTCAGTTTTCCCGACTGGAGATGACAGACCCTCTCACTTGGAGAAGGAGGAACAGCAAAATTCTTTTTCTGCAGAATGGATTTCCGCATTACATAGAATGGACTAGATAATATGGGAGATGATCTTTCAGGCATACGTTTCTAACATTTTATGCATCCAGGTAGGAAAAGCACTTCGCTCAAGGTGGTGCAGGATCTCTGGACGGTAGATTCGGTACCGTCTACCTTTAGAGTTACTACCCATTTCCTCTGGGGCGATTGGTTCTTGTACTCTAGTGTTGACAAGGGTCACCTCTGACCTGTGTCAAATGTGAGTTCCTGGTCTCCATCTCACATGCCCTGTATTCAAGGTGGAGAGACATCTTGGATTGAAGGCTGAAACCTGAAGCGCCTGCTGGGAAGGACCTGAGTTATGCACTTAAAATCGTATTAACTCATGGTCACATCAGGGAGCCCTGGGACCCCGTTGTCATGTTTCTGAACTGTGACCCAAGAATCACCCTCCTGGACCAGGGTTTCCAAAACTTTCCTGATGATGAAAACCAGTTGAGAGTGCTTGTTAAATGCAATGTGTAGAAGCTAAACCTCCGCGTGCCTGGTTCTGCTCTGAAGTATCTAGGTCGCTTGGTAAACAAGTATTCCAGGCAGGTATGGGAGGCTCTATTCTCGGAAGCCGTGGGTGGAGGGAATGTGGAGCTAATAAGCCTCCATCTTGTCCTTGGGCAGATGAAGAGAGGCCACCCACCTGGCCGCATCACAGAGCTGGCTGATTTCCCCTTGGGCTACATATTCCTCTCCAAGGTTTTTTGAATATTTGGTTTCTAGAAGCTGTGTGAGCTTGACAAATTTGGTTGGTCTCACTGTAGACAGATTAAAGCAATAAGACAACGCAAGTTAGGAAGGAAAAACTAATTAGCAAATTCATTTTATGCCCTGTCAAAATTTTTAAAAAGGAAAAAGAAAATCCAATAAAGACTTTAAAATTTGTTATTTAACCCTGTGAACCAGATAGCTCCTGGAGTCTGGAAACGGATAGCACCATGGTAATCAGAAAAAGACCAATACGCCCTCCAGGTGTAAACAGCCACCTCTGGCTACTTTCTGTTATTTCAAGGGTGACCAATTCCAGCAATAAGCACAGGAATGCCTAGTGTGGAGGTGATCCCCAGTGAATTATAAATTACGGTTTATGGTGACAATAGAAACAGGCACTCTCTAGATAGTTTAATAGGAACAATAAAGAAGATATTGGAGAGCATTTATTAAGACCAATGAGGAAGTTAGTTTCTTTGATGTCACCCCCTCTGCAGGGGCTCCCTGTGGAGAAGGTGCTAAAGCCAGGGCCTGGTCCAGCCCTGGCAGGTGACAATCTCTGAACTCCGCATTGCTACCGCATCTGACTGCTTAAAGGGAGCCCTGTGAATCCGGGCCAGGCCCTGGCTAGGAGGAGGGAGGAGGCAGGTGTCTTCCCCTCTCAAATTACACAGGCAGCAAGGCTGTAGTCTCAGGCGTGGGCTGAAGGCCCTCAGGAACCATGTGGGCTGCCTTCCTCTGCTCACTCCCCTGCCTGCCTCAGGAAGCTGGAGATTCGACTCCTCTTTCCACCCTGCACCTTCTCTCCATCCCCTCTTCTGACTCCCCAGGGAAGAAAGAGTGGCTGATGTGACTGACCAGGTCCTCACGTTTACTGGGCCGGGCTTCTGAAGCAGCTGACCAGTAGGTATTGTACATCATGAGAAAGTGGCCTTGAACCCACTAACCCCGGTTCTCTATGCCAATTATTTTAAGCCCATGTTTGGATTATTGCAGGCTCTTGCTTGGAAGTCCTATTAGCAGATGATGAATGAATCAGGTCCATTCACCTTTGCCCAGAACCCCGAAGACCAGAAGAATCAAGGAGTGCTTGAGTCTTTAGTAAGTAGTGTCCAAAGGCTGTGGGCGGTTGTGGACTGCATAGACCAGCTTCCTGGTTTTGAATCCTGATGTTGTCCCCTATTGGTTGTGTGACCTTGAGAACACTGTTTACCTGCCCTGCCTCGGTTTCCTCATCTGTAAGTTAGGGAAAATAATAATTGCCAACTCTAAAGATCATTGTGAAGATTAAGTGAGTCAATACATACAGAGCAAGATGTGCAAAGAATAACTGTCGGCTTGTATTATTGTTCTGTAATCATTAACATGCTTTAGCAAATGGAAGCCCAATATTGGACAATATTCAAGATGATCAACATGGGAAAATAAGACAAAGAAGGGTTGGAATTTCTAAAAAGTTCTCACCTGAAGAAATAGAACAAGTGTTTCCTTGCCTTGCTGGGCATGCTCCCTCGTTTTCCTGAGCCCTCTTTCTGGGGGTGGTGTGATGCAATTGTATTCTGTGTTTCTTTCTGAAGGTTAAATATGGCACTCGCCTAAGATACCGCCATTGCTCTATTAGCTTCTTGAAGATTTCCTGGGCATGATGGCATTGGTGTTGCTCAGACCCTGTGTCATTGCCCAGATCCCCCTCATGGTACAGTGCAACCCAAAGGGCAGAAGGGTGGGGACAGTAACTGACCAGCACTTTTCTGTAGAACAAAGAAAAACCAAATTTAAAACAGATATTCTTGTCTCTTCTACTTTCTCTATAAATATTGTCTTATGTTTAAAATTTTTCAGCCCATGAAAATTTAACAAGGTGCACTTAAAGAAATAAGAATCCTGGAGTGAGAAATGAATTATTGGTTGTGCACTTTGCTGGGTATGTTAATGTAAGTCCTCCCTCAATCCCCCTGATGACTTCATAATGTAAATGGCATTTGCCACATTGGCCCATGAAAGAACCAAAACTATATTGTAGCCAGTAAACCCAAGAGCTGCTTTTGAACACAGGTTTCTAAAACCCATGTTCTGTCTCACAACTGTTTCCCAATCATGTCACACATTTCACCTCTCAGCAGGCAGGAGACAAGAGTGCAGGTGAAAGGATGATGTACCAAGAAAATCTCGAAATGCACAGGAAGATTCTGCCTCCAAAGTAGGTTTATGACAGAACCCAACTCCCGGGCCAGTGTGTGATCTAGTGCCTGGCACCTCAGAGTCCTCCAGAGAAAGTTTGCATATTAGTCAGGGTTCTCTAGAGGAGCAGAGTCAACAGGAAATATGATTATAAAAAGGGGATTTATTAGACTGGCTTACATGACCAGAAGCTGGATAGTCCACAGTGGCTGTCTGTTGGAAGAACCAGCAGCTGTGCAGTCCAAGAGGCAGAAGCCCCAGAACAAGAAGGATCAACAGTGCTACCCTAGTCTGAGACCAAGGCTTCTGGAAACTACCTGGAGAATCACTGGCAGAGTCCACTTGGGAAGAATGAAGAAGCAATAGTCCAATATCCTGAGACAATCGAAGCAGCAATCAAGAACCCGTTCAAGAAGAACTGAGCTTGCATCTGCATTTGCTTCTTTGTTTTTCCAACTTTTATTCCATCCAAGCCACCATTATATTGGGGGTTGCTGCCCATGCTTAGGGAGGGGCTCCACTTCAGTTCACTATCCCACATTCTAATCATTCCTAGACACACCCTTAAGCCTCTTAATCATCCGCATCTCTTAATCCAATCAAGTTGACAATTCAAATTAATCATTATAGTTTGAGAAGTGGATCATTAAACCACCTTCATCCTATCAAATGCCCATGTAAGGGCTTATTCTCAACCATTGGTTCCCAAAACTAACCAAAATAAATCTACCGGAGAGAGGGAAAATGGAGTCAGGAAGTTCTTCTGCTGAAGTACAAATGAGGTGCCTGTATTATATGCCGCAATTGCCCAGTGAGTTCAGAAAACTGCAGAGCTGTTGTAATTCTGTAAGTGAAAGTGATCATGCTACCAGTTAATAGACAGTTCATGTCATTGTGCACCCAAATTTCTCCAGGTTCTAAGAGGCAACAGGAGCATGGCCAGGCCTGTGAGCCTCAATCACTGCACATGGACTCTGTTGCCTGAATTCATAGATGACATTTGCACCCATTGTGGAACAAGCCCACATGAGTAGCCTTAGCACATGTCTAGGTGTTGAGCCAGTCTGTGAAATCCTGTGTTTCCATGACTTGGGCAAGAACTGAAGAGGTTGCTACCATCTACTCCAGTTTGGTCCTGCTTGCATGCAGCTGACTCCCAGTACAGTGAATGCAAGAAATGCTGGATTTGGGCAAAAATTAAAGAAAAAGTGCCAATCCTTCAAAGGAGTTAAAGTGAATTCCTTTGACATCTATGGACATGGAGTCTTTACTTTCCATGGCTCAGAGGGATTCACAGCCATTTCCCAAGAGAACGAATCTCTTCTCCACTCTCTGGTTTATATTATTTAGAGGCACACTTTTCCCTTTCATAGTCACAATCATTTTTCTAGCCAACACTATAAATCCCTGTTTCCCATTTGCCCAGAGAAATGTATTCTGAAATATCCAGTTTTAGTCACAATCGTCAAATCAAAGAAACCATTCCATTGCCTTTGGTAGAAATACATCTCTCTTAGGTTCTAAAACCTCGAATACAGCAAAGATCATTGGTAATGGAGCAGGAAATAAAAACTAGTTGCACATGGGTCTTTGGATGTATCTATGTCAGAAGCCATCCCTGAAATCTACCATTTGGTTCTGTTATGGTTTGGATATGAGTTGTTCCCCAGAAGCTCCTGAGTTAACTTAGGAGGTGAAATGATTGGGTGATAAGAGCTGTAGCCTGATCACTGGATTAATCCATTTAATGAATTAATAATTTGAATAGATAACTGAGTGGTAACTATAAGGAGGTGATGTGTGACTGCAGGAAATAGATCACTAGAGTATGGCATGTGGCTTGGGAAGTACATATTTTGGTCCTGATTCCTCATGTTCTCTCTCTGCTACCTAGCTGCCATGAATTGAGCAGCTCTCCTTTGCTATACCCTTCTGCCATGATATGCTGCCTCACTTGTGCACAGTGGAGTAATGGAGCTGACTGACCATGGATTTAACCTTTGAAACCTTGAGTCCAAAATAAACTTTTCCTTCTTCTAGCTGTTCTTGTCAGGTATTTTAGTCATACCAATGTAAAACTTAAATCTGAGTCAGTTGGTACCAGGAATGGGGTTGTTTCTGTGACTAACATGGTCACCATGTAGTTCAGAAGCTTTTGGATGTGGTTTGCAGGAGGAATTTGGAAATGTTTGAAGATGCAGGCTAGAGAAGCCTTGGAATGTTGTAAGCAGAACTTAAAGGGTGATTCCAGGGGAACCTGGAAGACAAGAATGCTGATAGGAATGCGGAAAGTAAAGGCTGGGCTTATGAGGTTTCCAATAGGAATGAGGACTCCATTGGGAATTTTACTAGAAGCCATTCATGCTGCATCTGGCAAAGAACTTATTTACATTTTGTCCATGTCCTGAGACTATTTGTGAGGCTGAATTTAAAGGTGATGGACTAATTAATCTGGTGGAGGAAATGTCAAGACAGCACAGCATTCAGACAGTGGTATGGGTATGCTGCCAACTTTTAGCCAGGTCTACTATGAGAATTTGGAGCATGAAGAAGAGAGGAAAGATTTTTTAAAATTTGCAGTTTTGCCAGCAAAGCACATGTCAAATTGGGACCAAGGAAGTTATGGTTTTTGAAGAGATTTCTGCCGCTAAACAGAAGCTAAATATTTTTCACAGGGACAAAAGGAAAGATGCCTTAAGGGCATGTCAGGAATCAGTAAGACCACACTGATTGCAAGCTCAAGGTTGTAAGTGAAAATTCATTTCAGACACTAGGGGACACCCTGTTCCCACAGGGCGGGGCTAGCATTCATTTTCCCAGCCTCGCCCACTCAGGCATTCAAGGGCTGCTGCAGGTATGGTCCAGTGGGTCCCAGCTGCCCAAGTTGGCAGCAGGTTTTGGCGTAATTCCTGTGGTGCTGGTTCTGCAGGAAAGCAGGTTGCTGGAATTAAGGTGTAGAAGTTTTCCATATTTCAAAGGAAGAACTGGGAGGCCATGCAGAGTATATCAGGTTTGAAATCCCGGCAGACAGCCCAGGAGAGGTGATGGATGAAGCTGTGAAGGTGAAACCAAAGCTGGAATGGAGATCCTGGAATTAAGGGATGCCAGTAACATGGAATGTCAGCTGAGAAAAGCTGCTGACTGCCAAAGAGCCAGGCTGGGGACAGCCAGGTGAGCTGCAGCCACCAAGGCCAGAGAGTCTCAGTGACACAATTCTGGGGAGAACATCTCACTGCTGTGTGCCCTACATGTGGAACATGGAGCTACAGGACCGTTTGGCCAGCTGGGTTTCAGTCTTAATTTGGTCCCATCCCTTCCTTCTATCTCCCTGTCCCTCCCTTTTGAAATGGAAATGTTTACTCTGTGCCATTGTGTATTGGGTGCGTGTAGCCTGCTTTTGATTTTTACAGGGGCTCATGGTCCAGAGTTGGCTTGAGTCTCATGTAAGACTTTGGACTTGGACATTTTGGCAATGCTGGAACTGTTCAGACTATGGGGACCCTTGGAGATGGACTGGATGTATTTTGCATTATGAGATAGACATGAGACCTGATCCGGGGGCAGAATATTGTGGTTTAAATATGTCCCCTCAAAGTTCCTGTGCTAATGCAGGTGTGAAAGTATTGGATTATGAGAGCTACAGACTAAACAGAGGAACAATCAATGTGATAAATTGACAACTTGAATAGATTACTGGGCGGTAACTAAGCAGGTGGGCGTGGTTGGAGGAAGTGGGCCACTGGTCGTGCCTTGGAGACCACATTTTGTCCCTGGCTTCTCATGCTCTTTCTCCATGTCTGAATGTCAAGATCTGAGAAGTTTTCCTCTGCTGTGCCTCCACCATGATGCCCTGCCTCACCTTAGGGCCATGGACTGAAACTCTGAAACCATGAGCCCCAGATAATCTTTTCCTCCTTCAAGTTGTTCTTTTCAGGCATTTTAGTTGCAGTGATGAAAAGCTGTCTAACACAGGTTCCTAGACCAGTGTATTTCATTATGATACAAAACCCACTAGGGAGTCTTCACTTTTTCACTGTACTCACACTGATGGACATTCTGAAAGATGGCACTCCAGATTATAAGATGAAACCTCAAACAGCAACTCACTATGAAGTGATAGCTCCTTGGCACATACCTAGGTTTTAACAGTCACTCTACCTCTGTAACGTCAGCAACTTCAGGATGATGAGCTATTTGGTAAGACTGAGCTATTTGATAAGATTGGAGACCTTATCAAATAGATTTATTTGGCTATAGAGAAAATGTCTTACTAGAGACCAAAATGGCTTGGGATTGGATGATTGGTATAAAATAGCAGCCCATGGATGATGGAAGAGGTTTGAGAGGTCAAGTTTCCCTTCTCCCCAGTTCTTTGGAGATTTGCGGTGGCAAAGTAGCCCGCATCTGACTGACCCCGAAGCGTTTAACAGAACCATCCCCAGAATGGCTTCACGTGTCTTTTCAGTCACCATCCATGAGTAATTTCTCAGAGCACGCAGGGGTTCGCCGAGGGGGCAGCTGCCGTGTGCCAGGACCAGGTGCTCTGTCTGAGAGAGGTGTTCCTGCCAACCGCCTGCACCCTCACATCCTGCTCCAAAGGTGCCCCAGATGCCATTGTGCCTGATCACTGGGAGCTTCTTGGCAAGCCTGGCCTGGGCCTTGGTGGCTGAGACGTGGCTGGGTTCCTGCAGAGCAGGACAGGTCTCCTGGTGTCCATGGTCACTAAGAAGCAATCCAGAAGCTCTTTCCAAGAAGCAGCACGTCATTGCTAAGGAAGGCATAGATATGCCCTGCATCCCGGGCCTCACCCCAGCTCCATGGTGTCCCAGCGTCATCTCAGACGTCTGCTGCCATGGCGGCCGGAGAAAGGGTTCCTCGCACTGCAGCCAGGACTCACGGGGTCACATTCTCTTTGGGCTCTACTCAAGGCCAAGAGTTTTATCCAGTTTCCTGTCAAAGTACTTTATCTACCAAATTTCAATTTCACCAAAAAAATGCTTTTTCTTGATTATAGGGAGGGGGAATGAGATCTAATAACTCCTTAACTTTTGGAGATGATTCCCAACAAGCTCCAGAGCAGTAGACTTAGAAACTCCATGAAGGGCAGGTCTCTGATTTTACCAAAGGTAATGTGCAACCCTGTAAATAAATAAGTAATAAGTATCTTGCATCAGAAAAATATCCACATTTCCAGGGCTACTCAGTTGATAAAATACAATAATGTGATTTTCTATTACATAGTCCTGAAGTCCATGAACAGCACAGGAGTGCATATTAAACCTTGACGAAACCCAGCTGCAGAAACAGCATTTGTGTTCTCTTCCCAAATGACTTTTCCCTCCTTTATTTTATCACCCCGATTTTGGTGTGTCTTTATTCCAGACATTCTTTTGCATGTTTAATAAATATTATAAATTATACACAGTTATTGTACACATTTTGTGCAAATATTTTTCACTCCTTTTGATACTCACAAGTGCTCTGTGTGGACTCTGATTCATTTATTTGGGCTGTGGAGCGTTCAGCTATACGCACACTGGAGATCCGTCCTTCTGTTGGAGGGCAGTCCAGGGGATTCCAGTGGCACCACGGCCAACAATACCCCTCGAATGAGTCCTCTTCGTCACAGATACAGGGTCTCAGGGTAAATTCCTAGGAGTGGATTTCTAGGCCAGTGCCTCATGGATCATATATTGCTCTATTGCTCTCCAAAATGATTGTACTAATTTCTTCCCCACTACTGGTGAAGGAGTGTGAAACTGTGGGGTTTTGTTCAAATTTTCAATATTTCTGAAAAAATTAAAAATAAATAAGCTTTGCTGAATTCACAAATAGAATTTGATTTAAGCAGGAAAATAAAAAAGAGTAAATGAGCCATCATCTCTCTTGCACAGATTGGAATAAGCCAAGGACTGTCCCAAGTGTCCGTAAGTACACAGCCAGGCACTCTAGGTCAATCATTTCTTCTTTGAACGTTGCTGCTTGCCCCATGCAGCTTTCTTCTTCTTGGTTGACTTCCTGCTTGCAAATATTTACCTGGCAGGATTCTCCCAGCCCTGGGCTCTAAGTGGTCTCTAAGTGCCAGACTCCTGCAGTGGTATTTTTCTTAGCCCATCTTTGTTTTATACATAGTCTCGAACGATATAGTCACGGTGTCCTGAAAGCTAAGCTGACAGTAACTCCCCTCTACGCTCTGAAGACACCTTTTGTCTCTTTATCTTTGCTGGCGTTCTCAAGGAGTCTACTGTCAGTCCATTTTTATTTTCTTGTTGGGCCATCTGTATTTCTTCCTGATGGCTTTCAGATCTTATCTTTGGCTGTGGTGTTCATTTTGTAGTCTGGATAGCATGTTTCCAGGTGAGGGATTTATGTTGATTTCTCCTCTGCTAGACTTTTTGTTCAATTTGAAGATTTGGGTCTTTCACCAATTCTGGAAAATTCTCATGTTTACATTTTAAAAGATGGATGTTCTGTCCGCCAGTCTTCCTACAATCTTCCTATTCTTTTCCCCTGAAATTCACACTAGATATACTGGACAGTCTCCTTTTATTCCCCATGTATTTTTATATTTCCTTTTCCACATTTTCATGATATAACCTCTGTAATTTCCTTGAATTGCTCTTCCAGCTCCAGTTACCAAGACACACACACACACACACACACACACACACACCTGATGCTTAACACACACACTGAGATTCTCAACTGCACTGCAGATGCTCTGCACGTGTTGACCTACTTTGTTTCTCCCAAATCCCTTTCTGTTTTTCACAGCTGTGCATGCTTCCGGGCAGGTAGATCGCCTTGCTTAGTGACCACAATGACTTCTGAGCCACTCGGGTTGTTGGTTTATGCTCTCAGGTTTTGGAAGCTCTGGTCCTTCAGGTTGTAGTCCCCCAGCCCCCAGTGAGTGTGGTGCTATGTCCCCCTGGGTGCCGGGAATCACTCGAGCAGTGTTTTGTGGTTATTTTCTGAGGACTGGAGTTCTGTGTGAAGGTCCTGCCAATGCCACTTGGATCCCCCCTCTCGAGACCCCCATGGACATTTCAGGCCTGGGGATGTTTTGTTCTCTGCTAGTTCTTGCCCCATTGTTCTGGATCCTGTGTGTTTTTTAACTTCCTGCTTCTGCATACCCTCAATATCAGAGAGCAGATTTTCACTGAGGGGTGTGGAGCTTCTGAAGCCCTTGCTCTCTGGATCCCAATTTCCAGCCTGACATTGGTCCCCAGGCCTCACTCCACCCAGTGAGATCATTGAAACCCAGGCCCTAGAAGTTTGGATGGACCCCACCCATCCCCACCCATCCCCACTCATCCCCACTCGTCATAGAGTTCATCTGAGGTTTGTATTCTGACTTTCAGTTTGTTCTTCATTTTTGCCATTTAGGATTTTCTCTTTCTCAAAAGTTCAACTAGGGATATTTAGACTAGAAAACAACTAGAAAACAACTAGAAAACACCTGACCATTTGTAACCAGTGTTTCTAGGTGGCGGAGGTTTTGCCTGTTATTCTACTACATTACCGAATGAAGATGAGCTCTGACTTCACCCGGACCTTGGGCAGGTCTCCAGTGATAACCAGTGCCTGGATCCTAGGAGCAGGTCCCCAGTGGCACTCAGGAGCACCACCGCTGACAGGCAGGAAGTGGACCAGCAGCCCCAGTTTTCACTCTTTTACTGAAGAAAAAATAGCCACTTTGCTTCCTCACCATTTTTTATAATCATCCCCTTGACAACTGTTTGTTAGGAATACAGTGTATAATTCAGACCTCACCGTGGTGCAGACTGGATGGCCTCGCCCCACTGAGAAACACATGTCCGTGTTGTGTGGACCCTCAATCTAGAGAAGGAGGGTCCTGAGAGGCAGGCTTCATGGAAAAGGGAAGAGTAGCACTGAGTGTGTAGAGGCTGGAGTTTTGGGAACAGAGCCTCCCAAGTGACCACAGCTCTTGAAAGCCTCGTTCTTCCCTCGGCACTGGGCACCCCCGACTGTCAAGTGGAAGAGGAAATCCTGAGAACAACCTGGGAGAGGTGAGACCACATGGGCTCCTCCAGCCAGGGGAGTGGAGCATTTTAATTTGGGGGAAATGGTGGCAGGCACTGAGCCCTTCGTTCACGGAGCCTCTGGGGCATCACGGTGCTCTTGGCTCCTGCCAGCCCCACGCCTCATAGCTCTGCAGCTCCAGGGCTGGATGGATCCTGCCAGACCCCCTCGTCACCCTCTTCTTACCTCCTGTGGTTCTTGGCTGCCGTCCAAAAGATCCACAGAGCACCACAGAGCATCGGCAGAGTGAGCCCTGCACCATCCCCAGTGAGGAACACACACACACACACACACACACACACACACACACACGTTCAAAACCCATCTATCTGCCTGTCAAAATAAGGGCACCATGTTTCCTTTAGCTGGAGTGATGCTCCTTTTCTTCTGTACATCTGCATTTGCACGTCTCAAATACCTGCCGCAGTTCTCTCAGGATGCCCGCCGAAACAGCAACAGAGGGCATTTAAAACTGCAGAGCTTTAGGCACAGCTCAAAAAATCCCTCTTTATCCAGCAGATATGAGGCGGTATCCACGAAAGTGGATTCCTGGAGGTTCTGGCCGGGGTGGTCTTCTAGTGTGGACCGTGGCGGCGCTGCAGTCCCAGCTGCTCAGTCAGGTGCTAACCCAGGTGTTGCTGGGAAGGGCCTTTCCCACTGTGACCAGTCCACCCTCAGCAAAGCCCCAGGGAGGGAGAAGGTGCTACACAAACCTGGTGGCCTGGCTCAGGCAGCTGAGAAGGCCGAGGGCCAGGCGAGGTTTTCCTGCAGGTGGAATCCTCCTGTGAGCCTGGGAGCTCCCGCCCTGCCCTTCCTGACCAGCTGCCCCAAGGACTTGACCTGCTTGGACAGCCCCACATCGGGGAGGGGATTTGGGGCACCGAGTCTCCTAGTGCAGAGCTCTTCTCTGGCTAAACCCCAATGCAGGTTTTGGGAGTGGTGATGATGCGAGAGGAAAATGAAGATGGATGCTTCAAACTGAATATGAACTTTATGGAGCTGACTCTCTTCTGATGAGATTTAAAAGCACTAGTGATTCTGTGCTGGGGGAAGGGGCACTGGGAGGTTCTGACTTTAGAGATGCTCAAAATATTGCCAGTGGAAGCTGTCCATCAAGTGCTTATAGAAGGTAAGGTCCTGGGTGAACCTCTCTTCACTGCCTTAGACGATTTTAGACAAACAAAGGAGCATTAGAGAATTTTTTGGTTATTTCTAACTGTAGTCAGAAGTGGGGGAAGGAAGGAAGAATGAACTCAGGGATTTGGATTTCCAAAAGAAACATTACATAAAAACACTGAAAATCTGATTTTTTTTTTTCCTGGAAAAAAAAGCCAAAAAAGCTTATCTCCTTTAGCCACAGAGCTGAGATTTCTGAAAACCATACCCAGAGTTTCATCCTGTGAGTGACTAAATTATAATGTAAATTTAATTCCCAACCTCACAGAACATCTTCTGCTACCATGAGAGATTGATTGGGAGAAAATGGGATTCTGCACATTGGAATGGGGCCAGATAGGCAGATTCTGGGGGACCTGGGGACTCCGAGCCCCTGAATCCCACTGAGATTCCCTTGCCACAAGAAAAGTAGTCCTTCCACTGCCCCTTCACCCCACCCCCTGGCCTCCTTCCCAACACCTTCCCCAGCACCAGCCTTCCAAGGCACTGCTAATTCCTCAAACCCACCCCACCACCCCCCTATGCTTCTGCATCCATAACGAAAGTCCCAGCAGGCTCCAAGACTGTGACCCACGAGGAGGTGAGCTACGCTCACATAGGACTTCACACAAGCAGACATCAAGGGACATGTGTGGGAACAGATTTGAAGAATGTGAGTTAATGGGCCTGGGGTGCAGCTCATGGCAGAGGAGAGGCTTGCCTAGCAACCGCAAGGCCCCGAATTCCATCCCTAGCACTGAAAAAAACAAAAATGCACCCAGTGTGGAATAATGGTTTTAGGAACATAAAACCAGGAGGTTGGAATGGGCGAAATTCACTACCTCGGCCCACCGAGCAGACTCTGGACTTCCTGTGTGGCTGGAGGGTTAGAGAGGTCTCTGAGAGTGTGCTGGCTGAAAGTGGACCTGCAAGGGGCCCCCAGTAGACAAGCCAACTGCCTGGGGTCCTCTCGAGGAAGGGGTCCAGATGCTTAGGGGCTAGAGCTTCAGATGGACTTTGCCCCAGAAGTACCCTCCCTGGGAAGGGACTGGCTGTCCAGCTGTATGCAGGATCAAGCTGGCTGGAAACCTGACTTTGTGTCTTCGTGTGGTTTGGGGAATGGTGCAGGGTACCAAGTTCACAGGGGCAGTCTGGGCCTATTGACCTCAGCTTAGGTTGCCTGCAGCCCTGGCTACCGCAGAAGACAGCAGTCTAGGGTTCCCCTGAGGGAGTCCTGGGCTCAGGGTTTCAGCTGGGGTTCGTAGCTATTGTAGCTGCTGTCTTCCATCATAAGAAATTTAGGAAACGTTTTTCTCAAAACACTGTTCAAAGTACTTCATGCTGATGACTACAATAATCCTTCGAGGGAGTCAAATCCTGAGTCCTTCTCATGTGTTGGGCCAGTACACGGGAAGGAGAGTGGGATTCTCAGAGCCGCACAGCCCAGACTCAACAGCACCGTGCCTGTGTCTGTTATTGTGTTCGTTTGGTCCAACAGCAGTGCTGGCAGGTCTTGAGGGGAGTGTGGCAGCCTGTGACCCCTGGCCAGGTGTGGCCCAAGGACCTGGCCGCATGGGGCAGCTTGTCTGGACTTGGACTCCCTGGGGAAACATCGTTGTGCAATTAGCCACCTTTGCCACTTCCTCTGCTGGCTACAAATCAGGTGGCTGTCAGTCTCAGCACTGACGCTCGTCAATTCTGACACGTCTAAGGACTTGCTTTCCGCAAACACTGGTGACGATGGCGTTTGATGAAGAAGTCTCCGCGAGGAAGGAGCCCCGCCTGCGCTCGTGTTGGAGCTGGCGGCTCTGGAAATCCGCCCACTGAGGAGGATGCAGAGTCCAAAGGGAGCCAGGAACAGGCACGAGGAGTGGGAGGTGCCTGGAGGAGGGTCCCCTGCAGACTGACTGAGGCCATGTGCTGCCACAGGACACAAGAGCCGCTGCCGTCCTACCAGCAACACACCATCGTGACCCTGTGAAGAGGGGAGACTCGAAGGCCACGTCTTCCCACGAAGAGCCAGGCCACATGATCATTCAACTACTCTGCCTTCTCGGGCTTCAGGATGCAAACCCCTGAAATATTCGCAGCACGCAGGCGGGCACCTCCGGCCTGATGAGTAGTGAGGACCCTGTGTCTCTGCACTGAGTTCAAGGGGAAAACTGGACAAGTTACCTGAAACACAAATGTCCAGGCCTGGACGTGGTCGGCACAGGAGCGGGAGCCTTCAGAAAAGGAGAGACGTGAGCCAGGCCTGCCGCAGGTCACAGTCCCCTGCAGAGGGGGATGTGGCTCCTCCCTCTGCTGCCTGCGTCACCAACACAGGTGCACCGCAAATCCAGTGGGGGCCCTTCCTCCCCAGCACCTGGGTGCCCATCGTCCCCTTGGCTTAGTGCACAGTGATGGGCACAGAGCAGGACACCAGGAAGATCCTGTCGGATGCCACGTCTATAGGGCAGGAGGGGAGAAAGGCTCTGCTTGCAGAGGATCTGCAGTGGGCAGTCTAAAGCATTTCAGAGAAAACTCATCAGACACCCTGCAGGGATGGATCCATGGCTGCCCTGGAGAGGACAGCAGGCGGGTCAGCTGCAGGGATGGACCCATGGCTGCCCTGGAGAGGACAGCAGGAGGGTCAGCTGCAGGGATGGACCCACGGCACAGCAGGGCGAGGACGTCGTGGTGTCACCATGGGCCAGCCAGTGCCTCTCATCCCTGATAACTATGGTCAGTCCAGCATCACCCTGTGCTCCTCGGACTCTGCCAGAAAGGTGAGTGCTCAGAGAAGGAGCCGTGGGCTGCAAGAGGCCGTGTGGGCTAAAGCGGTGCTTGCCGGCCTCTGTCGCACTGGAAGGGTGGCTGGGGTGGGAGAGCCAGCTAAGCCCAGCAGTGGGCAGGCGTGGGCCAGAGTGTGGGGACGAGCTGACAGAACCGAGTTCAATGCATAGGAGTCAAGGGGGCCTTCCAGAAGCCCCTCACACACAGACCCGAGTGCCCTCCTCAGGACTGAACTTCAGCATTGCTGTCCAGTCAAGGGAGGCTCTGGGGCTTCTTACCTCTGTTACCCAAGAAGAGCCCCATGCAGAGAGGCTATGACTCAACCGAGGACACACAGTGCAGTGAGAAGTAGGATCAGAGCCCAGAACCCCGTTTTGTGCACCAACATGCACAACACCCACAGTAAAAATCACAAAACAAACACAACACACAACACACATGCACAACACACAGCAAACACACCAAATGAGATCAAGCAGCCCACAGCACACGCAGGGGTGAGGCCCAACAGCAAGCACACAAAGTACACATGGTCAAGCCTCAAGGTCAGGTCCACTGGGACACCATGGTGGCCAGAGCCTGGCACAGCTCTAGGTGGTCCCCACAGAGAAACCGTACCCGTTCACTGTTCCACTGAACATGCCCCGAGCCCAGGACAGCTTAGAAACACACAGAGGAAAAGTCACAGCCCTGCCCTGGAGCACCCTGGGTCCCTCTTCCAGGCTCGGGGAGTGTTCCTGGGATGAAGAGGCTCACAGGGCCACCTGGGGGCGGTCTTCCTGCCTGCCAAGCATCTGAATGGCGGAGTGCGGCCTGTGATGTGAGGTGCGCTCTGAGCAGGCAGGGCGGCTGCTGAGGACAGCAGGCTGAGGACACCAGGAATGAGGAGGGTGTTGGGAGGGGTGGGGGGTCCTGTCCCTGTCCCGAGAAGAAGTAAAAGGCGGCTACACTTAAACCAGGCTCCTGGGGGCCTCCAGGTGGTGGGGGCACAGGAGCACAGGGCGCTCCTGAGGGCAGCCTGCCGGGAGAGCAGCAGGTAAGGGGTCAGAGCACACAGGGCCCCCGGCTGGAGGGGGAGGACCCGGCGTCCACCACGACCCTCGTCCATCTGAACGGTAGCTTTCTCTTTATTTGGTCAGTTGGTTCACCTGGAAAGTTCCGCCAGTTGGAGGAACTGGGAGAAAATGAATCGACCCAGATGGTTTTAATTTTTTAATATGAAAAATGCGGAGAGTCAGGAAAGCAATCGTCACCCACGTCCCACTGTCACCCAGGAGAACACTGCTACCGCCTATCAAATCAAACACCCACAGATGGGGCAGAGGCTGCAGGGAGAGACTGCACCACAACACGGAGGCTGTTAAGGGAACCCCCAGGACTTGACATTCAAAAGGGTGGAGAGGGAAAGAGATAAGGGGGGCAGCGGGAGGACTCGGGGTGTCGCTGCGTCACCCACTCTCTCCAGGGTCCCGCTGAGCCTGGGCACTGCGCAGGCCCTGCCATTCCCATTCCAAGGGGAAAGGCGGTAATCAGCATGAACATACAAACTGGCAGAGCCGCAGGAGGTCAGAAGCACCTTGGGAAAAGTAGGGCAAGTTCAGGGGGAGGAGCAGTGGGACTTCCCAGGACCAGCAGGACCTCAGATGGGCCTTGCTGACAGGGAGACCTCAGGGGGCCTGAGGGGAGGGAAGGGCTTCTCCTGCAGGGGCCAGAACCAGCCCAGGGCCCCCCAAAGGTCAGGGGCAGGCTGCTGGGCCAGGGAGGCCCAGGGTTCCACAGCCTCCCGTCTCCAGGCCGTCCTCCTCCTCCCCACCTGAGAACCACGGCAGCTCCTGAATGTAGAAGGAGGGGAACAGGGAAGGGTAGAGGAGACGAGGCTGGCCCGGAGACCTCGGAACTGTGACTGACAGCCGGGCGTGCTCATTCCAGCTTCTAAGTCAAGACCATGGGTGGTGAGAAATGGCTCCGGCCTGTGTGTTATGTGAACTGAGCAGGAAAGAAAACCACAGGCCTCTGGGGCTTTTATGCAGGGACAGGGGTCCTGAGTGAGCAGGAGAAGCAGGTGTGGAGGAAAAGAACTCTCCACTCAGGAGGGAGTGGCAGACTCCACGTGGGCATCGCCCCAGCCCTGGCTGCAGAGATGCACCTTTGGCTGCTGCCCCAGCACCTGTGCTCCCCGGGCAAGAACTCACGGGACCTCCAAGAATGCCTAAAGGCCATCGGTGTGCGGTGGTGCCAGATGCTCCCGGAGGCTGTGAGGGCGATGGTGTCGCTCATCCTAGCTTCCTTTCCATCTGGGCCGAGGGAAGTCCCTCTGAAGCTTTGCTCTCGGGGACTGTGAAGAGGAGATCGGCTGCCCAGGCGGCAGAACCGCACACCCACGGCATCTCGACGTCCGGCTGGCTCTGCCAGCGTCGGCCCGAGTGGACAAGAACTAATCTCCAGATGGAAGGCGCTCTCCACCGACCTCATCTGAAAGAAAACGTGGAAACCCATAGTTCCCCTAGTGCAGGAAGTGGTCCCAGCCAACTACTCCTAATTGTTTGATTGGATTTTAATAATGGAGCTCACTGTGGGGCACAGGGACACCTAATTCATTTTGCAGTGGAGACACCCACAGACGGCAGAGGCGGCCCAGGAAGCCCCTGGAGGCAGGCGGAGGCTGGCCTGGAGCTCGCAACCTCCTCTCTTTCCAAGTAAAAGTGAATTTCATTAGCTCTGCTGAAGCATTTGGGACCTGGTAAGGACCTACAAGAGGGGAGGGGTAATCTCTAGGCTGGAGGACCCTGGTCCTCCGGGGTCCCTGGCTGGCGTCCTTGGGAACTCTCCTGGACAGGATGGCTTCCTGCCACTGTCCCTGGTCTTGGCCTCTCTCCCTCTCTTTTGGAGCACCACAGTCAGACACACACACGCAATCCGGGGCTGCCCAGCACGGGCCTGGCATGGGCGGCCAGGTTCCCCTCTCATAAATGAGTCTGCGGTTCTTGTGCACGCCAGCCTTGCCCTGGTAGTAAGCCTCAAAAGCTCCGAAAATATGTGCACCTTGTACTCAGTAAGGCCATTTCTGAGACTCAAGCCCGAGATTCTGAGAATATTACAGGAAGTGAGAATGTTGTTTAATTATTATACTTTTTTTAATCATGGAAACTTGGATATGATTTAAATATACAACAGTGGGGGAGATATTTAGTAAACTCTGAGTCATCAATCCTCCAGGACTATTCTATTATACAGCCATAAAACATCAGTCAAAATCATTTTTGCCAATATTTTCTTGTACTTTCTTCCCATTAATTCTTCTGGCTTTTTAAAAAGTAAATATAAAACTAATTGCAATTAACAACAGTTCTTTTCACTACTATTTCTAATTTTTACGATCAATATGAATTTCTCTCATGGGGAAGTAACAGACTATATCTAAGGAGTTAAAGCCCGTGAAGAGTGTCTGCATGACCCTGCACAGGTCCAGACTGCTCAAGGATGAGCTGGGTCAGGTTTCAGGCTGCAGGAGACTCAAAATAGGCCAGCTTGGCTACCACCTCAGATCTTCCATTCCAGCCGGTCACACACACCAGATCCACCCAGGGGCCCATGACACACCTGGCCCTGTGCTAGTGAACGGCTGGCAGTGGCCTTGGAGGGGAAGAGGAGGCCCAGAGCGGGAGGCAGTGTGGCTAAGCCCCTCCCCCTTGGGGGACCAGAGAAGCAGGAGGGAGGAGAGACAGGTGCCCGTCAAAGGGAAGGGGGCCTGGGTGTGAAGGGGAGCCAGGACTGTGCTGTGAGCCCCTGGCCACCTCGCTGTCCCTGCGTCCGCTGCCTGGGCTCCACTGACACAGCTCCTGAAGTAGAGGAAAATCCTGACTCACAGCAGGAAGGAGGAGCCTCGTCTCTTCCCAAGAGGAAAGCAGGACTCTGCACCGAGGAGTCTGGAGGTCAGAGAGGCTGACCAGGGTCCATACAGGAAGGACTCCCAGGGTCAGTAGGAAGGCCACTGGTCATCTCAGCAGGGTTCCTTCCCCACACCTGCACCTGCCTCCTGCAGCCACCTGGCTCCCCTTCTGTCCCCAGCCCCAGTAGCTCTGCCTCCCTCCACATTTTCCCCAGATATTCCGATCCCCGGTCCTGATTTCGGTGAAGGTCTTGGTTCACAAGTCCCCTTCGGAGTGGCCTCTTCAAACCATCCGTGAAACTCCCCAGGCCATCTCCACAGGGGTCACCGCCCTGCGCTTTCCTCAGAGCATCTGCCAGCCTCTTACATTATTTAATGTGTTTTGAAGCTTCTCCTGAGAAGTAAGTTCCAGGAGGGAGGGCCTCCCGGGTCGTGACCCAGGGCTGGCCTGGGGGCCCTGACGCATTCCTGCTGAGGAACGGAACTTCAGTGGCAGGAAGTGGGAGCCTGAGGCCTGGCTCTGGTGCTCCAGGGTCCTCCAGCCCCCTGTGCCTCCTTTCCGTCTGTCCTGAGACCACGAGGTGGCACGGAGCAGGGAGGCCTAGGATCGGGTTTCAGTCCTGCGTCCCCTCCTGTCACACAACACTTCTGCCTCTGTTGCCACATTCGCTCAGAAGCACTGGCACCTGGCTGGCAAGAGCTGGGTGGATCAGGAGGCCCCTCCAAGGGCAGGCCAAAGCTGGGCGTCCTGCGATGTGCAGGGACGCAGAAGCCCGCCCTCCTCCTCAGGGTACTTTGCATTCAAGCCACAGAGGGCGCCTCCATTTTCAGTTCTGTTCCCTAAGGAAGAGAGGCAGAGTCGTTTTTTGCCCAGCCACCTGGCTCAGCATCAGCCCCAGCGACTGTGTTGACTGCAGTGGGTGTGGGAGGGCAGCCCCCACC
This sequence comes from Glaucomys volans, assembly GCA_020662805.1. Taxonomy (NCBI): domain Eukaryota; kingdom Metazoa; phylum Chordata; class Mammalia; order Rodentia; family Sciuridae; genus Glaucomys; species Glaucomys volans. The sequence continues at coordinate 54,171 of JAJEJO010001958.1, forward strand.
CAGCCCTGGCCAGCGGAGCCCATGCTCAAGTTCACCGGCAGCCCTTGGAGAGGCCCGTGATGCTGACCTTGGTGCCCCGTGATCTCAGGAAGGTCTCAGCTTGGCCACCTCCCGTGTCCTTGGATCCGAATCCCAGTGGTGTTGGCGGGATGGTGCTGGGGGAGGCAGGGGGCACAGAGCTCTTTCCTGCCCCTTCCAGGGGCTCCACCTGCCTCCCCCCAGGTGCCCGGGCCCCTCCCAGACAGGGGTGTGTTCTGAAAACAGTGGTGACTGTGGATCCCCTCGGCTGGACTCGCTCTCAACTTCTAGCTCTGACCTTGAAGGTCAGGTGACTGAGCAAGTCACGTGTGGGCCCAGGTGGCTGCTTGGCAAGGCACCTGAGAGGTGGAGGTGCTTCCAGTCCAGCCTGTCACCCCAACTCCTCCTGGAGCAGTGGCTGCCTCTCGTGAGCTTTCCCCAACACTCATGGGACTCCCACACCTTCCAGCACGTCCGTGGGCTGCGAGGCTGACCTGACCAGGACTCCGGGACAGCGTGAACCTCAGACCGACTCTCGGGGCGGCAGAGAGCCGGTGGGTGGGCAGTGCACTGAGGAAGCTTATCGTAGCCAGAATCCAAGGACTGCCTGATACTGCTCTCTGACCTGGTCCCAATGCTGCAGAGCAGCCTCCCTGCCCCGGACCTCCCCTCTCCTTTCTGCCCACCTCGCCTTCCCTCTCCCAGGCCCTCGGGCTTCAGAAGTGACTCAGTTGTGACTCTCCTGTGTTTGTCTAAGCCAGTGCTCACCTGTGACATCTTCCCTTCCCATCTTCAGTGCCAGGAAGCCCAGGGGAACCCTGGCAGCTCAGGCGGGGGAAGGCTGGGATGTTCCTGGGGCCAAACCCGGGGAAGGACGAGGACACTAGGAGGGCAGCAGCCAGGGGAGCTGAAGGAGCCAGGAAGGGAGAAGCGAGATCCGCTGAGGCCAGAGGAAGAGGAGAAGGAGGCAGCGCGCACTCCCTGTGCTGCTGGCAAAGGCGCCTCCTGAATCTGCTCCATCTCGCAGCAGCCCATGCGCCCACCAGCCTCAGGCTCCCGTGGGGACACAGGCTGAGTGGCCCGGGCTAGCAGGCGGAATGCTCATCTGAGGTTTAGGGATGATCTAGACTCCACACCTCAGGAAGCAGAGAATTCACGTAGGGAAAGGGGGAAATGACGCTTCTCCAGATTGTAGTCTGGCATTGGAGATGCCCCAATTGCACCTTGGTGATTTCTTTTGTTGGGAAATTGGAAAGAATTCTCTTCAGGTAACTTTGTTCTTGACGACAGACTCTCACAGAGGCAGGGGAGGACGTGGTCTGCTCCCATCAACAGGAGAGGGGATAAAGGGTGTCTCCAGGAAGCGGGAAGTGGAAGCTTTGGAAAGTTGCCTGGATAGCAGGCTGGGTCCCGGATGCTAATGACAGGGGCAGCCGTGGCTCCCCGAGCAGGTGCCTGCCCTCTGCCGCCTCCTACCTGGCCCCCACCGCCCCACCCCACACACCCCAAGCTCCCCGCACCTCCTCTCTGGCTGCAGAGGGACAGGTGCAAGATGTCTCTCACACTCGCCTTGCTCCTCCTCGCAGGCCTGCCACCAACCAGCCTCTCAGTGGCGGTTTTCCAGGTCAGGCCGCCCTCCTGACACCTCTGCTCACTCACACAGCCCGAGGGTCCTTGCTGGTGCTCCTGTGGAAAAGCAGGGAAGGGGCCTCCTCTCCACAGAGGCAGGGAGAATGGAAGACGCGGAGTCTCCGTAGCTGAGCTCCGCACAGCCCACAGCAGCTTCGCCAAGGATTCCAATTCTGGAATCAGGAGATTAAGAGTGACTTTAAAGAAGTGCCTCCTAAAGCTGGAAGTAAAATAGGGCTCATGGAGGTTACAGTGATTAGGAGGAAGCGGGCGCCTAAGCTACACCTGCATGCTTTTTTCTTTAAATCACTATTTTTTCCAGTATAGCCATGTTTAGCATAGGTACTTTATTTAAATAAATTACCATATCAGTCAGGACCTGGCTGGAAACAGGTCTGTTTCAAGGGATTCTGGAGAGTTTGCAGTAGGGACCTTACACAGACACAGGGGAGGCTCCTGCAGTGCCCGGGGGCCACCAGAGTGGTGGGGTGACTCTTCCTAGGCTCGGTGGGAGGAGCAGAGTGAGGAAACACCTCACAGAGCTGAAGTGTGGTGGGATGGGCCCTGCTAGGACCAGGAATCAATGGAAGAGGGGACAGGAGTCAGAGACAAATGATGGGCATCAGGAGCACATGTCCATCATTCACTCTACCCATCCTCCCCGACCCTGACCCCAAGCTCCACCTGTGTTGAGCCAACTGGTATACCCCAGGGCAAGAAAGCCCAGCGAACCTGCTGTGTAATCCAGTCCCTCCCCACAGGGACCCCAGGCCAAGTACATGCAGAAGGAAAGGAAGGAAAATACGTGAATGAGTGGCAGGGATGGAAACCAATCAGCAAAATGGTTTATAGGAAGCATGATTGACAGGAAAGCTGCTGATCTGTCCTATTCTCTTTCTCAGTCTCTGTGCTTCTCAAGGCCTTGCCCTCAGGTTAAGGGGACACATCAATGCACCAGTGTTGACTCAATGGGAGGGGACACCTGGACGCAGCAGACAGAGTCACGCACCAGCTTTGGAATCCATGACCTATCAGAGCATGCAGTATACGGATGGGAAAGAAGAGGGTGAGACGACGACGATGATGATGATGATGATGGACAGATGGATGGACAGATACATACACAGATGTAGAGAATGAATGGAGGAGAGAAGTGGGTGATGGCAGTGTAGCCAACGATATCCCTCAGACTGAACCCTTTTGCTTAAGTTTGTTTAGTGAAGCCCTGAGTTAATACCAGGTATGCGTTTCGACACCCTCCTATGAAGAAAAAATAAATCCCATTTGGTTAAAACTGTCCAAATCAAGTACATTAATATTTGATACTGGGGCCAGGCATGGTGGCACACACCTGTAATCCCAGCAACTCGGGAGGCTGAGGCAGGAGGAACGCAAGTTCAAAGCCAGTCTCAGCAAAAGGGAGGCACTAAGCAATTCAGTGAGACCCTGTCTCTAAATAAAATACCAAATAGGGCTGGGGATGTGGCTCAGTGATCGAGTGCCCCTCAGTCCAATCTCCAGTACTCCCCCCCAAAAAATGTGCTAATGGATATTTAAATAGACACACAATTCCGATAGCAGCCCCCAGGAGGACTACAGCCCCAGGAGGCTTAGTTAAACTCCCATCTGGAGAGGGAGTTGGAGATGCCGCCTGTTTTGCCAACGCCTGTCCCCGCCAGGCAGCCAGCTGCATTTTGCAGTGACTACACACAGTGTGCTCCCAGGGATGTCACCCACGCCAGGATTTTATTCTTCCTCCATCTTCCCTGCCGACTACAAGCCCCACACGGGCATAGTCGTTTGTCTCTTCTGCTCCCTGCTGGGTCCCTACCCCAGGCCTCGCCTGGTCCACAGGAGTTCAAAAGTGCCCTTTCAGTGAGTGAAGGAACGACGATCTGACAGAGGAGGCTTCAGGTCTAAATAAGCCACATAGCTTATCATACGTGTCACAGTATGTTCAGGTCCACTTAACAGACTCCCCATGTTGACTTCCCCAGAATCCCGTCTTTCCATTTCATTGACACACACTAATCATCAACACCGAGGATCCAGCCAGGGCAATCAGCACAGGCATCGCGGCAAACACACCACTGTGTGCTGGGACCGGTCCGAGCTATTCTGAAATACCCGTAAACTGCTGTTCACTGGAGTCCCACTGATGTGCTGCACCCCCTCTCTGCCCCTCCCATCCCAGCCCTGGTGGCCTCTGCTCCCCTCTACCTCCAGGAGATAGGCGTTTTAGTCCCACACGTGCATGAGGACCTGTGCCTGGGCCATTTCACCTGGAGTTACCTCCTCTAGGCCAAGTGTGTTGCTGCAGGTGATGAGATTTCACTTCATGGCTGAATGATATTCCATTGTGAGTTTATGTCAGACTTTCTTCATCCGTCCATCAGCTGATGGACACTGTAGTTGATTCCCTACCTTGGCTCTTGTAAATCAGTGTACACTGAGGGCAGGCGTCTCTTGGATATACTGATTTCTGTAACGCTGAATACATATCCAGTGGTAGAATTGCTGGATCATGTGCCTCTGGTTACTGTTAACCATCAAAGTTACTACGGCACACAAGATGGACCTCACTCATCAACAGACCCAAAGCACACCTAAGGACCTGGCAGGGCCAGGCAGTACCAGCTTTCTGTGAGTGGGACCCCACCGCACCTCTACCACTGGACTGAGGACGAGTGCACTGTTATATGTCTCTTCTTTTAAATGTTTTTTATTTGTTCTAATTAGTTGTACATGACAGTAGAATGCATTTATACATTTTGATAGATCACACATAAATGGAGAGTAACTTCTCATTTTTCTGATTACACAGAATCAGATGTGATGCAGGATCACATCGGCCATGCAGTCATACGTGTGCGTGAGGTAGTAAAGTCTGTTTCACACGCCCATGGACCCCTGCAGAAGTTAGATGTGATAAAGCAGTGTTGCAAACATTTCTAGATGGGAGGCATTTATTCAACAGCATGCACACCTGCTACATGCAGAGCTCTGCATCCCCTGCTGGCCCTGATGGAAAGAAGAGGCAGATTAAAAATTATTCTAACACAATAGTAGATTGAACACTGTAATAAGGATCATAAGGCTGTGCAAGCAGAGTCCTGGAAGTTCTATTCTAATTCCCTGCAGCCCACACATGCACCAGAGAGGCGGGATTTTACCCTTTTTCTTTCCAATCTGCCTAATATATTTCAATCGATAGATCAACAAGAAAATAACAAGACATGCCAGTATGTTCTGTGCAAATATAATTATGTAATCTTCTGGCAAACAGATAAACTCCTACCTAATGCAGAGCTTGTTTTCAAAATGTTTTTCCTCTTTTTCTGCCCAGAGCAGGCTTACAAGCAAATATTGAGTGTGCCAGGAAGCTGCTCAATTATTCATGTGCTAAACTTTTTTAAGCATAGATGGGAAAGACAACCGCCTTGAATTTACGTACTTGCCCAAAGCAGTGTGGCGTTCATCAGCCCGGAGGAGGCTTCTCCACATTCATTTTGGTTACCTGTCCGCAGTTCAGTTTCCAGGTGAAGAATCTCAGAATGCATTGGAAAGCACTTCATTTTACCCGTTAGCACCTGTCTTCCTTAAGCCCCAGATCAAAGGATCTGCCCGTCCATTGTTGGAGCAGGGGTCAGAAGCACCATCACAAGCATCCATGACACACATCCTCTGGTCATCCACCCACAGGTGCGAGGTGCCATGGAGAACGAGCAACAGCTCTACGCCTTGGGATCCACCCTGCCAAGCACCACCCGTGCTGGCTATGTGACCTTGGCCATGGCTTGCCCTCCTGGGCTCACTTGACCCATCCAGCAGCTAAAGTCTTAGGAAAGCAATCCTCGCTCTGCCTGCGTACCGGGCTGAGGCTGTGTCTGTAGAGTCGGTATTATTTGAGAGATGCTTCCGTGGAAGCCTGTGTCTAGGCGAACACTGTGCCCCTCGCAGGGGCCTCTGCCTGCCCCTCCAAGAGCAAAGCAACACAACCCCCGGCCCCGCTGGTTCTCCTGAGTCCAACCTCACTCCTGGCCTCAGAGCAGGGGCAGCCCTTGGTCTCCCCTTACACAGCACATGAGAGCTCTATCCAGCCGACAAGGTGAGCCACAGGCCCATACAAAGGCAGCTCACCGAGCTCGCAGAGCTTTGGAGAATCTAGAAGACAAAGAGTAGAGGGAGAGAGGACGACTTACCAGCTATTCCAACGTTCCAGACCGAAAAGATGAGATGTGAGATGGTTGAGGCAGACACAGTGGGACAGAAGGTGATGTGGGGTGTGGAAGCTCCACCCGAGTTTGGTGAGTTTGGGGTGTTCCTGAGTGGGTTGGGGCACTAGCTCAGGGGTGTGATGGTGTGGGTTGGAGAAAAGGAGCAGACTGAGGTCAAAGAAAAACACCGACCTGAGATTCATGCTTGGTGGTGCAAACCCACGGATTCTGTTGTTCATGGTGAGGTCACCGTGGTGTCCTCACACAGGGACACATCTCTGGAGAATCATGAGGAGGAGGACGAGGAATCCCAGGGTAGACTGAGCAAAGGTACTGGACAGTGGACACAGGTCCTACCCCGAGTCTGACAGTCCAGCATTGCAATGGCCCAGGGCTCTCAGGGAATTTGCAGTTTCAACATCAAATCAAGTCACAGCACTCTGTCCTTCTGATTAGCCAGCAGGCGAGTCCCTCCTGAGCTGCGGAGGGAGCTGTGCAGGGTGCAATCTAGTCGGCAGCCTCTCCTGTCCTGGTGGGAGTTGTTACTCTTTAGCCCTGCTAGAGGCTCATGAGGCAAGTCACCAAGAAATTTACCCTAAAAAGCCAAAAATAATCAAAGAAGAAACTTATACTTCTCATTCATCACCACTTTTTCCTTCAGAAACATATATCCACATCCGTGGCCTGGCATTCTGAGTGATGTCAGGGGCTCACGGGACGGAGGCTCAGACAGAAGCAAGGATTTCTCAAGGGCACACAGCTAAGGTTGCAGGGCTGACATGAAGACCTGGGCGAGCCTCCAAATGTAGCCTCTCAACAAGGGACAGAGTCTGTTAAATCATTGATTTGACAAAGCTGGCCCATAGTGGGTGTGGGGGAAAGATGAAGAGCTAGCCCCTGCCTGCTGGAGCTCATTCAATGGAATGATTGAAGGTTGGGATGTTTTCTAGAAAACCAGCCAAACATCAGTCCTGTGAGGTGGACTTCCTTCCTCCTGACGAGGTGGTCAGCGGATCTCTGCCAAAATTCTCATGGAGACTGGAGCCCACCAGTGCGGGAGGTACCCTATTCCATGACACTGGAAGTCCTGCAGGAGTCCCTTATTCCAGTGTCTACACCTGGCCAGGTGCTTACCTCCATTCTAACTCTCCTGCCTTTCCTCTCCTCTCCTGCTGACATGCTGTAGTCCCAGGCTGTCCCCCAGTTCCCACAGTGGGACCTTCTCCTCTGGGCTGGCCAGGCTCTAGAGGTAAGCAACACTGCCTCCTGGTGGCCAACTGGAGGAGCTGCAGGTGCACCGATGCCAAGCTCTGCATCCGCCCAGAGAGGGAGAGAAAACATCTCCCTCCACCTTTGTGGCAAAGGAAGTGGAGGGACCGAAACCCAGCATCAATGGGAGGTCTGCAGTGCTGGGCACCAGAGGCCAGCATCCTGAGCTGACCCTCACCTCGGGCAGCTGGTGCTGCTGGACCCATCCCCCAACCAGAGGAGAGCCCCGCCGTCCTCTCTTCCCCACACAGGAAGCTCGTCCCAGTGAGGACCCAGGATCAGGAGCTCACAGACTGAACCCTGACCCAGCGCTTCACACCAGAGCGCTCTCCTGCAGAATGTTGAGAGCACACTCCAAACAGGAGAGCTAATTAAAAAGGAATTTCTACTTTCACTGTCAAGCCTCAAAGGTTATTAAAGATAATCTAAATTCTGGTCCCTCGCAATATTTCTCATCTCCCCTTTTACCTCCAAATTCATCCCCATTCCTTCCACTAATGCCATTCCCTTTCATTCCACTGCATGTTCTAAAGTAACCAAAGTAACATTCGTCCCATTGAACTCGCTCAGGTCTTCATCCTGAACATCCCTCCACACCCTGAGCACTCCCTTCCTCCAGCTCCCGTCCTGTCCATCTCTCTCCTTGGCCACTGTTGTCACCAATGCCCGAGGCATCTGCCAACACTGGCAAACCCTGTTTCAAGGGGGAAGGGGACAGGGCTCAGCTGAAAGTGTCAGATCCCTTCCCTGGGCCAGTCCAGGAGAAGGCTGGCAATTCTCGGAGCCGAGATGTTCCACTCAGTCCTCTGCACTCTCCTGCTGCCTCTCCGGCCCTCGGGCCCTGCGATCACGAAGGTGTACTGTGGAACCAACCCCAGCCTGACAAGTGGGATTTGAGACCACTTTACAAAGACGACTACTTATTGACTGAAAGGAAAGACAGAACCTTCTGAAGGTTATTAGATTCTGGCCCTGAACTGATGCTGATTCTCAGATCAGCTAAAATAAGTTTCCTCCTTATGAAGCTCAGGCAGTAGATAATCTCCTCTTGCCTCCGGATCGCAGTGTGTCCTGTGGAATGTTGATACACTGTGGGTTTATTTCCCGAACCCTGGAGCACACACTGAAAGTAGGTTATGCTCATAACTGTCAGTCCCACATCGACCTGGGGAGTAAAGACTGCTGCCGTGGGAGAAGCCGAGAGCAAGAGGAAGGCCCTAGAACTGCCTTCCCTCTGCCCAAAGAGTAGCTCACAACACCTACGCAAAGTTTAAGGATGAGTGACACCAGAGTCTGCAGGGTGAAGACCCCGCACGCCCCCTGGCTTCACCGACTGAGTGGTGCAGACACCAGGGGAGCCTTGGTGAGTGGCTGGGTTAGTGCACTTGTGACCAGTGGGGTGTCAATGCCGCTGGGGTGCCATATGGGGCACCACCCCACTTGCAGCCCTCCACCTGACAGCTCATGCTTCCCCAGTACGTCAGCACCAGTTTTCAGAAGCAGTTTGCCTTCTCGGGGTAAGGGCACCAGCACCCCTTCCTGATCCTGTGGTGTGGCTCCGCCAACTCTCCCGTTCTGATGTGAGACAACTCGAGGCAACATGAACGTCTTGGCACCCACCAAGCAGCACACACATCCATGAGACGCTGCTAAATGGATCAGATGAAGGAAGAAGGTGTGAAAGGAGGTGAGAGATCGACCCCCCACTGGTGCTTTGGGACCTATCACATTGAGGAAGTTTCTAGAGATCCAGTGTCTGAGATACGTCAGAGATCCAGAGACAGAGAGGCAGAGAGCACAGACGCAAGTCCTGAGGGAGCTTCTCTTGGGGGCTGCATGAGCACTTTCAGGCATGCTCTATGGTGGAGCTGTTGAGATGGCCACACAGAACTTTCCAGAGTCTGGCATAGACCGTCAGGTGGCACCACTGCTCAGAATCTCCACACGACCACACCTGGAAGACAGTGAGGAAGCCATTTGAAAAGGAAGCATGGTGATATCTAAACCTTGGACTGGGCGTTGGGAACACACTCGTTTCTGGTACAAATGCCTCAGTGGGGTGAGCCTTGAAACCCAAGCGCTCGGTGGCCAAGTGACATGGGCCTTGCAGAGGGTGGAGAGGACTGTGGGTGGTGAGCATCTACAATCCTAGGCAAGATGGCAGCTCAAGGTGTCCTTGTCTCTGCTGAGAGCACAGCTGCGTGGTACTTGAACAGGAGGTAAAAGAGGGTTCAGAGGGGACAAGAGGGGTCACCTGTTCAGGACACTTCCCGTGGACCATCCAACCCACTCCCCAGCTCCTTCAAGCTGCTTGGCCTCTGGCGGGGTGAACCTTGGGACTCCATCCACATTCCCTGGCCAGCTTCATTCCGCCTGGTCCCTGGGTTCTCCTGGATGGACAGCTGGAGAAAGCTGCTCCTCTGAGAGCAACAGATGGCTCTGACTTCTGCTCTTACTCTCCTCTCCTTAACCCTTGGTCTCAAGGATGGTGCTCCAAAGGCAGCAGACCTCCAACCACCCTCACCCACCTTCCCACTCTGTGGCCTCCTGGCCCCTGTGGATACCCTCTCCGGGACTTCCCTGAGTTGCCTGATTTGAACATGGAGTCCGTTTCCTCTCAGGTTGGCAACCGATGCACATTCTTGTAGCAGAACTTCAAGCAATTAGAAGTCAGAAAGAAACACAGATGTAAAACAACGGACTCTCCTAAATAACTCATGGTCAATGCTATTCACACAGGAAACTATGAAATAAGAAGAACTGAGTGACGGAGAGAATACCATGTCGTGGCCAGCCAAAGTAGCACAAAGAGGGAAATTCGCGTGTCAGTAAAACCAGAGACCAAAAGTAAACGTCTCAGAAAGATAAAAGCTTATCAGATGAAGCTTTAAAAATAGGGCAGACAAAACAACGAATTAATTTTTAAAAATTCAGAGAGACAAATGAGCCTTAGCAAAATGAAAATATATATGTGCTATTTGAAATTTCTAACATCAAAGGCAAGAAGAGAAGAAATAGAACAACAACAACAAAAACCCTTTTACTGGGTCTCAAGACTTATTAGAAAACTGTAAAAATTAGAACACTGTGGTTTCAAGGCCAGCACAGATAACAAGAAAGGATGAGAGTTCAGAAAGCGGCCTATTCGTACGCAGAACATTGACAGATTAGACCACAAGCCAGGGAGGAAGGCTGGGCTCCTCGATAACTAGAGTGGGGAATGTGTCACTGACGTTGAAAGTCACATCCTAAATAAAAGGATTTGTGGTTGAACTACACATCAATATGCAAAAAGCAAAGACTAAAATCCTTGGGAAAAAATAGAAGATAACACCTTGGGATAAAGAAACCATTATCAAACCACACACAGAAGTCAGTCCACAGGGAAAGACGGACGTGTGAGTCTGTGCGCCCACACTTCCTGCCTGCAGAGAGCATCGCCTCTGGGCTCCAACAGAAAAGCTGATTCATCGCGTTCATGATGTTTGCTGGGCAGCTACAAAGTGCCCAGGACCCTCCACGTGCTGCAGACGGCCCAGCCTGATCTCCGTGTCCCCTGTGCTGCCAGGGTGTTGACAGGTGGCGGGCAAGGTCATACCCAGAGCCATGGGTACACAGAGGAGCCACGCCGGGGTCTGGGAGGGCTTGGCCGGGACAGGGCGACCTGGAAGAGCCTTCCGGAGGAGGCGACATGGAAGCTGAACAAGCTGCCCGTGACATTCCTTTTAGCATCTCCTCCATCCTGAAGAAGCACTATTTCCAGATGATTGATCCATCAGTGGGTTGATGTCACTGTGGTGAGAGGACTGTTTCTGCTGGTGGTGCTGCAGGGCCTGCTGAGGGACCCCCTCCAGACCCAGTGTGCTCCAGACACCCACCAGAGAAGCCAGGAACAGACAGCTAACAGTGAGTCCAGCGAGGTCAGGACTCCAAATGCACAAATCTCAGGAAAAATTACCATGGTGCCTTCAAGGCGGCCATTCCAGTGTTGAGCCCCCAGGTTCAGAGGTTTGGAGAGAGCGTTTCAGAGAGGCAGCAGCAAAGGTAGCACGGCAGGCGCTTCCTGAGATGGGGTGCTGTGGCAGTGAGGTCACCGCGGCTTCCTGGGAAAGCGCCCTCGGCCAGGGACAGAGGAGCCAGTCCCGTCCGGCCCACCCCTGCTGTCTGAGGCCCAGAGTGGCTGCCTTCCCCTCAGTGGGGGGATCCATCCGTCCATCGTGAGGTGAGGCCAGAGCTCAGGGTGCGGCTTGCTGAAGCACCACCCACGTTCCACCAAGGCATGTGCTCCGGAGACTGTCGACATCCCCCTGAAAATGACCTTCTCAGAATGGCTTCTTTCAGAGTTGTATAAAATATGCCATTTTCCATATTAAAATGGATGCACCTTAAGTTTGACGATTGTCTGCATCCATGTAACCATCAAGAAAATCGCCCTGCGGAACCTGACCGTGACCGCCCTGAGATCCTCCTGGGGGACACTAATTCCACCTGCCAGTCACCACAGATCCTCACCCTTCGTGGACCTGCTGGGAGTGAGGTCTCGTATCGTGCCTCACGGCCCGGCCTCCTTGACTCGGGCCTTCACGATTCTTCACGCTGTTGCTTCTCGTGAGCACTCTGCCTCTTAATCTCCGGGCCATGGCTGGAGAGCCTCCTGGCCGGAGCTTCCGTGTCAGCCCGCACTTGCTGATGCAGGTCTGCCCACGGCTGGGAGGCGGCCGTCTCACCGCACACCAGTGGAGAGAAACTGTCCAAGGATCGCAGGGAGCCCCGGGCCCTGCACTTCCAGGTGGGCTTGCCTTAATCAGGATGGGGCTCAGTGCAGTTCTCCCTCCCTCTGTTCTTGACAGCATTTTAAAAACACCTAGGGTCATCTACTGGGTCTCGGCTGCTCCCACTTGCAGGATGGGATCAAGGTCTCTGGAAGCTCCTGTGTCCTACCTGGGACGTGCCGGCTGAGGCTTGGCTTGTGTCTGGGACGCACGTATGAGCGAATCATGCCTGTGGTGGGGAAGGACCAGCTGTGGGTTTAAGTAGTCATCTGAATAAGCGAAGCTTTAATTTCAATCAGTTTTATAAGCCATTGAAAATTCAGTGGACTTGGTTACCAAACATGCCCCCGTTTCTGCGGGCTTCTGCGGAAAGCGATGTCGGTGGTGCACTCTCCCAAGTTCCCAGGCCAAGGGGAGAAATACAGCCTCAGCTTTTTTCCAGTGTACGTTTTCAAAGGAGCACCTGCTCCTGATTCACAGGGCAGTCCCATTCCCGGGCGGCCTGCAATGCCCCAGGGTAGCCATCCTCTGGGGCACGTAAGCCCTTTCCCTCCGACAAGCCTGCAGGCTGGTTCGCTCTGCGTTTCCTTCTTAGGAACTGAGAAGGCAAAGTAGTGCATGAATCGGTAACAATGTCCACAACACCCTCCGCTGGCCGGTCTCCCCCGGGTAGACTGCCCTCCTCGGGTCACTGAAGTTCCCTAACTCACAAAGAGGGAAATGCCCGGAGCACTTGGCTTGGGTTTGGAAGAAGCTGGAAGCTTTTAACTCAACGCCCATGTTGATCTCTTCCTTTAGACTTAAATTTTATGCCAATTTTCTTGATTGTGTTTTACCTTAGTAATTGATTTGCTGAAAAAGACCCAAATGTGCACTACTATGACTTAACACCACCTCACTTGCTCAGCATAACTCCTTTCAGACCTGGGCCAGATGCTGAAAGAGAAAATGGACAGAAGTGGGGAGAAGCTCAGCCCCTTAGGCATCCCTGCTGTCCTTAAGAGGGTGTCCACGTGGCTGAGTGCTGATTGACAGGCTGGGGCGTGGGGTGGAGTGCTTGTCTCACCTGCACGAGGCCCCAGGTTTGATCCCACACTGCAAAGCATGAAAAGCAAGAAACAGAGCACTTTCTAAATGAACTCTGGATAACTGCTTTGCAACCTTCATTCCTCGAGCAAGTGTGTGCCCCTCCCTGCTCACGGCGTGAGTCCAAATAGGTAATAAAAACTGTCTATGAAGACCTCTCACGTGTTTGTGCACAAAAGCATCACATAAATGCCCATAATTCATTTATTTAATTGGTGAGATCAACAAATACCTACTGAGTTCTTACAATTTTCTATGTATTGCTGTCTCCCTGAAACCTAAATAACTATGTCATGAAATCCCTGTTCCCTAGTCCCCCACATTCTAGAAAAATACATATAAGAGAATGTTAAAAAAACAAACATGATTTCTGGAAGTAATAAATATGATAATGTAATCTAGTATTTAAGTCAGCATACTCTTGAGAGTCACTGATATTTACACCTGGAAATTCAGATCAATGGGGATGGTCTGGAACAAACAAGACAGAGGGTGGCCTTAGCTGAAGGTTCTGTAGGGACCACAAGTCCAGGTGGCTTGGAAGTGACATTAGATAGGCGGGGGCAGCAGGTCACAGAGGCCCAGGAACCCCTGAAGGGTTCACACTTGACCCAGATCAGCATGACCAGCGAGTTGCCAATCAAGACTGGGGCAAGGTTCAGGAGGGTCCCGGAACGGAAACCACAGAGTGTGTTCCAGAAACGGAAAGGACCAGGGGGCTGCACAAGAGAAAGAGCAGAGGGTTGGGATGAGGTCGGCCGATCGGGCAGAGCCGGTCTCTGCAATGTCCTGCTGTCCTTGAAGGCCAAGACATGGGCGGAGAGGGGGCAGACCCCTTCCCAACAGGAAGCCTGAGCTCTGAGGATCTAGGAGAGAGCAAAGGGTTCTGCTCTACCAGAGGAAGACACCATAAAAGTTTTAAGGTTCTTAAATAGGTCCAACCATCAGAGTCCCAACTCGCTATTTCAAGAAGTGTTAAGGTGAGTTGCTGTATCGTGTCCTAATGTGAATTCTCTACGCAGGGAAAGAATACACCTTTCTCACAACTGCATGTTCCCTGTGGTGGTTTTAGGTAAGTACTTCGTTCACTTTCTGCCCGTGAAGCACTGGACTGGAAGAAGACAGCTCAGGAAGCTTCCAGGGATTGTCTGGGATTTCTGAGCCTTATGTAAATTCAACGGGAAGTACTATGAATGGCTCGGGGGTACATGTTGTTACAGGCCAGCGGAGCCCAGGCCAGGAAAATGTCACAGGTCTAAACGCCTTTCTCTTGTTAATGGGGAAGCCTGCACTCAGTTTTTAAAAAATCCACAGCGGGCACAGCAGAGGAGCAGGGGCTGACACTGAGTCAACCAGGGCTTCCAGTTTTTCTGACAGTAGGTTCAGATGTGACGGCTTGACTGAAATCTTGGTGCGGTCTTCCAACACAGCCACCGGGCTTCGTCCAGGTACCAGAGAAGCCCCACGCTCTGTTTTGCTCAGAATGCATCTAGAATCAAGGCATCATGAGAATCCTTTCTACAAGGTGAGACTAAAATGCACCCTTACCCTGTGTACACGTATGCTTAACAAGAATGGTAGGAAGGTACATCGTGCACAACCATAGAAATGAGAATTTGTACCCTGTATGTGTACAATGAATCAGAATGAAGTCTGTAAAAATAAAAATAAAAAATGCACCCTGTTTTACAGTGTTTCTATACATTTTCTCCAAAAGAGATTCACATCAACAATTCAGAGTAATTCATTTTGCCTTTATTATAATTCCCATTAGTGCCTATTAATTTTTAAAAAGCAAAAACTTAGCTTCTCTCTTTTATTTTTTAATGGAAGAAATGGAAAGAACTTCAAGATTGAAAATGACCTCAAGGGACTATATTAAATTGCATATGAAGAGGTTGGCCTTTAACAAATGTAATGTTTTAAAAAAACTGTAATTTTGCTCTGTCAATTTCTTCCTTTCTTTGCTCCCTATTTAGAGATCTAGGGAAAATAAGTAAGAGATATTGAGACTTAGGAAGATAAACATTAAGCAAAGTGAAGCAAAGCTCTATCATGACAGGTCAACATCAAGGAAGGTGAAGCAGGAAAAAGATGGTGAGGAAGTCCAAAAGAAACTTGAAGGGCCCAGAATGACAGGACAACTTCAACCCTCCGGGGCGCATAATGACAATGGACCTACCAAAGTCACACGCATGTGGATGCCTGCATGCATGTATGTGCATGTGCACTTGGTGAGTCTTAGAGCTGATTAGCTTTTTCAATTCTCTTTAGACCTCTTCACTTGATTGACAAGAGCATTGAGGCTGCAGATGATTTTAACTTTCTACCCAAAGTCACACTGCTGGTCCCTGGTGATGAGAGGTACCCTGTTCTCCAACGGGCTTTCCTTCTCCATAACCATGATGTGGCCAGCTGCAGCCTCTGCCACGAGGACATGCTCTAGCTCTTCTCCCACCCTGGCAAGGAGCCATGGCCTCTGGGACTCAATATTCCTCCTGGTGGGGCCATAGGCTATGTCAGCCCAGGTTAGTGACCTGTGCATGACTTACAGGGAGGATCCTGCTTGTGCGTTTCCTTTTCTGCACTCGGAGGCAGCCCCAGCTCACAGAAGTCTGAAGCATATTTACTTAACAGGTGAAGAACAGTTCGACAGGTCTGCTACATGTAGCGATATTTGGTTGAATACTGGACACCCTGTCATGGTGCAGGAATTAGATTGTCCAAACAGCAGCACGTCAGCACTGTCTTCTACCATCTGCCTCACTCTCTCTAGTTGTGAGCCTTTCCATACGCATTTTGAGGAGAACACTGAGACTCTGTGATAATAGAAATAAGATTTTAACAAACTGAAGTGCTAGCACAATAAGCTCGAGCAAATTCCACACTTGGAAATTGCTTAAGGAACTTTCTGCTCACTGAAGATACACAGATAATGAGAATATGTGGAGATAGCAATGTAAAGGGAAAAAAAAGAGCATCTAGCCTACTGGATTGGTTGTGTGTCAGAGAGAAGGAGTTTAGGCTGATCACTCATCCCCACTTCACGTCCCTGGTCTTCCTCTACTTCTAATGTCGACTTTAAAACATAAGAGGACAGCATGCTCTGCCTGAGAGGGGTCCGTAGAAAGTAACCCTGGGACACAAATGCGTTCTGTGTTTCCTCTTAAAAGTGACAGCGCTTGTTTCCCGCATTCCATTCCGCATTATATTTACACTGGCAATTAACACATTATCGTGTGCAGTTGGTTGGAGAAGATAAGGAAGTAATTTTTCCAAGCCCAACATATTGAATTTAACATTTTCCATCTAGCTATTGTCGAGAGAACAATTACTTATAACAATCTGCATCCTATCAAGTTAATGGATCCTGCAGCATCTCCGAGTAGGAGGGGAGCTCTGGGAAGAGTGGAGGGTGAAGCAGGATGGCTGCCCGGCGCCTGCACTTCCAGGGCAGCTCCGCACTGTTCCCAGGAGGACGGGAGCCGCAACACGTTTCCAGGGGGAAGGAATCGCTTTTCCTCCCACCGATCCCGCACCTGCAGGGCCGATGTTCTTTACCGAAGCTCACGTGGCCACACAGCTCACATGCATGTAGAAATGCCCCAAGTAGGAAGCAGGCCACGGGTTGGCAGCGTCCGGGTCCCTGACTGCGCCCTGGCTCCCCGGGGTCCCTCACCCTGACCCTCTTGACACTCTGTCCATCATTCCAAGGTTTGCCTTTGTTTTCCAGATTCGAGTTCATTTCTTGTTCATTCAGCCCCCGGGCCTTGTCTGCAATCTCTGAGGCTGCGGGGGGTCCATGTGTGTGGCCACCTTTTATTACCACCGTCCACACCAACATCAGTCGTGAGCGCCAGCCACCCCCAGCTTCCCCTAGGCAGAGTCAGAGGTTCCTCGACTCAGACAGATTCGACCTCTATGAACCCCCAACTCCAGCTGCGTGGAAAGAGTGCTGAAGTGACTTGACAGGCGGGAATCTCACCCCCTGAACCATCCGAGCTGAGCTAAGTCGTCGCGGTTGGGGTGCTTTACAAAGCTGCTCACGTGGGAGATACGCAACAGCACGCAGCCACCAGAGATAACCCCCTTCTCTGCTGTGGCTCCAACGGCCTGTGACAAATCCATGGCTTTATCTGAGTCCTATTTCTGCATTTACTTCGCAGCCACACTGGGAGACATGATATGTAGACACTACCGTAAGGTCCAGGATGAAAAAAAAAAAGACTCTTTGCAATCAGGCAGAATTGAGAGCTTGGGGGACAGAGGACTTCACCTCAGAGAAGGCCGGGTGGAGCTGCTCAGATACTGTGCCCCAAGTCTCCCAGGTCTCCTCACAGCCTGCAACCCACACCCAGGCTGGCCCCATCCCCTGGCCCTTCGCTCAGCAGAGCCAAGGCGAGCACACCCCAGGTGGGGATGAGCAGGAAGCTGTGCATGGCTTCCGACAGGGGCTGTGCTTCTGGTCCCTGATGTGTGTCGGATTGCAAGACAGAAAACAAGTTTGAGTCTAGCTGCCATTGCTTCCGCCACAGGTGACGAGGCACAGGCCTCTGCGACCGGCATGCTGGGACTGTGGGACCACTTTAGTGGGGTGCCTTTGCCAAGGGCGTGCCTCTGGAGGACCTTAATAGGATTGCCTGGCTTAAGGACTCAGCTGGGTCACACACTTCTGCATCCACTTGGTGCTCATGCTGAGGAGCTGCTGAGGGCTCACGCACAGCCTTCAGGCAGAGGAAACGGTCCACCTCTCAGGGTACATAGCAGGCATGGCTTCCTTCAAAAACATGATTCTCAACTTCCAGGACCTCACAGCATGGGAGTGAAGAGAAGGGCAGGATAACACCCCCAAAAATAAATGCTTGGAGGAGGCACAACCCGGTTGTTCTTACACAAACCTGAGGGTTACCTGTCAGGGTGTGTAAGAGTGGATCATTTTAATTTCTGAATGGGACTTTCAGCCCCATGTTTCTCCCCAGGCTCCCATCATGGGATAACTCATGTGCTGTCAAGCGACACTGCATGTTTTGCTTACTGTGTTCCCTATAAAACATCTAAAGCACAGTTTCCCCTTCAGCCAAGCAAGTCTCTCTATGCACAGAATATAAGATCTACAGAGGTGTCATCGTAACTTCAGCATGGAGCTTTCCCTCCCCAGCTCAGGTGGCCCTTGGGAAGTGCATGATTTTTTTTTCTTTTTTCTTTTTTTTGGTACCAGGAATTGAACTCAGGGGCACTTAACCACTGAGTAACATCCTCAGCTCCTTTTTGTATTTTATTAGAGACAGGGTCTCACTGAGTTGCTTAGGGCCTTGCTGAAACGCTGAGACTGGCTTTAAACTTGCAATCCTCCTGTGGAAAGTGCACCATTACATACACTGAGCTGCAGCAGTTTTTCTATGGTTCTCTCCTTCTAGGAAGGAGGGATCTGGATCAAGATCCTGGAACACAAACACAGTTTCTATCATATTGATAAGATAAATTGCTTTATCTCTGAACTTCCATTTTGTCTTTTTTAGAAATTAGTGATGACAGTAGATTCTTGAAATAAACATTTGATCTATTTAACCAATGACCCTTATTGAACTTGACCTTTTCCCACTCATCATTACAGATGCTGGGAATGCTGCCTTCTTCTTTAATGAACTCAAATAAACAAGAAAGAAGATACAGTGTGAAAGACTTCCAGTTTCAACTCCAAAATGTAAAGCGCTTGGAAGTTACTTCTCTGTCCTTGCAAATAAGAAAAAATGGATCAAAGTGAAAAATCAATGATTATATTGCCCCCCCAAGAGAACTGAGGTGCCAGGGCAATATACCACCCCAAATTCTAAAGAGACAGATGCACATAGAGAGTCACAACTGAGACCTTTTCCCTGGAACAAAAGCTGTTGGAGGCATAAATAATACCTAAGTAATTGTTTGTAGAAGTCACTTGAATCAGGCTGGATACTAAACATGATTAATATAACATAACCCACCCTTGAGACCACACAGTTGGAGGTGGGATGCAACCAAGCTTCCCTGGGCTTTACCACAAGGAACCCCAAATCCTTGTGGTGATGATCGGAAGAGAACACACTCAAGGTCTGGCAGGAAGGTAAGGAAAACCATGGTGGAATACTCTCAGCCTGGTTTCCACAGCACCAGCCAGCTCTCCAGGGAAGGACTGCCAGAGCCTTATCCAGCATGTGCAAGGTAACTCTTCCCATTCCAACAACCTCTGGCCTTCTTCCTCACCAAACAGGGGGAAAAAAATACCAGGAGGGAAAGAGAGAACTGAGCTGAAGGAATATTTGAATAATGGCAGAGAACTTTCTAAAATTAATGACAGACACAAAACCACAGTTCTTGGAAACTCAAAGAATGCAAAACAGTATAAACAACATGAACAAAGAAAACCTAAGTGTGTAGTATCAGACTTCAGAACTCCAAAGACAGAGTGAAAATCTGAAAAGAAGTCAGAATGAGGGGAACATGTTACCTCCACAGGAACAAGGATAAGAATTACAGCAGACTTCACATCAGAAACCAGTGCAAGCAAGAAGATAATGGAAAGAAGTGCTTAAAGGATTCAAAGGAATCCACCAACTCAAAATTCTATACTCAGTGAAATGTTTCTTCAGACATGAAGGTGAGATAAAGGCTTACAAAGGTGTGCAAAAACTAAGGGAAATAATCACCTGCCCTGAAAGAAATTGTAAGAGTTCTTTAGATAGAGAGAAAGTGGTATAGGATAGAAACTTGGATCTCCATAAAGCAAAAACAATACAAACAAAATAAAGAAAATCATTTATTCTTTTTAATTCACATAAAAGATAGTCTGTTTAAACACTAATAATAACGGAGTGGATGATTGTAGCATGTAGATTAATGAAATGAATGACAGCGGTATCAGAAGGGACTGAGGAGAGAATGGAGAATATTGTGCTATATACCTGTACAACACGAGGAGCAGCATAGCATTATTTTAAAGAGGATGTTTGACAGTTAAAAATTACATTGTATCCTCTAGGACAACCACTACTAAGATAAAAAGCAGACAAACATAATTGATATGTTAAAGGAGGAAAGAAAATAGATTCATATGAAATGCTAAATTAAAAATTAAAAGGCAGAAAAAGATGGGGTATAAAATACAGAATAAAAGAATAAATTTTTTTTTTGTAAATATGAAGAGTAATCACATTAAATATTTTATTTTTGTTACTATATATGTTATTATAATGTAACATTTTTCTCTAAATTTTTATGCTGAAAGTATTTTATTTTTTAATTTTTTAATTTTTGTTTGCTTGTTTTTTAATTTTTTTTTATTTTTACAGACTTCATTTTGATTCACTGTACACATATGGGGTACAAATTTTCATTTCTATGGTTGTACATGATGTACATTCATATCATTCTTGTTAATCACACATGTAGATAGGGTAATGATGTCTGTCTCATTCCACCATTTTTCATACCCCCCCACTCCTCCTCTCATTTCCCTCTACATAATCTAAAGATCTTCCCTGAAGAATAAATTTAAAGTTTCAAATGTGGTAGATATCAGTCCAACTTTATCAATAATTAATTTAACGTGAATGGTCTATGCCAATTAATAGAAGCATAATGCGGGGTGGAAGGGTGGCAAGAATGGAGGAAGGATAGATAGCATAGAGGGAAGGGAGGGGTGGAGTCAAGGTGGGGGGGGTAAGAATAATAACAGAATGAGACAGACATCATTGCCCTGTGTACATGTATGAATGCACAGATGGTGTGACTCTACTTTGTGTCCAACCACAAAAACAATAGCTGTACTCCATTTGTGTTCAATGAATCAAAAATTAAATTAAAAAAATAGATAGCAATAGTCAAAGCAGATTTTAAAAAGCAAAACCAACTAAATGTTGTCTATAAGAACCCCATTCCAAATACAACAACACAGGCTAAAAATAAAAGAACAGAAATACATATGTCCTGCTAACGCTAACAAAAGAAAGCTGGGGTAGCTATAGGAACTTCAGACAATACAGACTTCAAAACAAAGAGAATTATCAGGGATGAAGAAACATGGGTCAGCGAAGACCTTGTGGGAATCCAGAGCTCCCACACCCACACATCAGTGAAGGGCTCATGAAGGGGTACCAAATGGACCCCACAGTAAGAACCTGAGCTTCACCATTGCTTGCCAGCAGTGGTCCTTTACCTTCTATCAGAGCCATATCAAAGGAAGCCAGCTAAAGGTTTAAATGAGGTCCAGAATCTCCAAACATAATATAATAATGTCCAAGTTTCAGTTGGAAATTTCTCACCACACTGAGAACAAGCATCATTTCAAACCACATGCAAAAAGGAAATCAACAATGCCGACCAACACAACAGAGATGCTGGAATTTTGTGACAAAGATTTTAAAACAGTGTGATAAAAATATTTCAAAGAGCAATCACAAACATGCTTGAAACAAAAGGAAGCTAAACAAAGAAATAAAAAGCTTCAGCAAAGAAATAGAAGAAATAAGGAAGAATTAAATAGAAATTTTAGAGCTGAAAACCACAGTAATGAGATCAAAAGCTCAGTGGATGGGCTCAGCAAAGGATTAGAGGAAAAAAAGGGTAGAATCACTGAATTGAAGGTAGGACATCAGAAGTCATGTGATTTTTAACAACAGATGTAAAAAAACAGACTAAAAAATATGGATGGAGCCCCAGGGGTTTGTGCAAATACAACAAATATTTGATGTTTATCAGAGTCCTGGAAAGACAGGGAGTAGTAGGTGGGATTAAAACAGCACCTAACAAAATAATGGCTGGATATCCACAAATTTAGCAAGTCCCATAAATCTACAAATTTAGGAAGCTGAGTAAACCCCTAAATCTGTATTTATACATATCATAATTACACTACTGAAAACTAAGGACACAAGCACAACAACAAAAACCTCAAAACACTAGAGAAAAATGATGTTTTACCTACAGGGAAAAAAATAGAATAACAGTGGATTTTTTTCATTAATAAAACTTGAACTCCAGTAGCAGAATATTTATCAGCTGCTGAAAGAAAAGAACTGCCAAGCCAAACTATTACACACAATAAAAATATCCTTCAGGAATTAAAGGAAATCAAGATATTCTCAGATATAAGAAAACCAAGAGAAGTTCCCACCAGCAAACCTATGTTATGAAGAATGGCAAAAGAAAGTATTCTAAAAAGAAAGTAAACAATAAAAAAGAAGGAACATTGGAAGATTAGAAAAGAAAAAAAAGATAAGGAAAGCTTTGGATAAGTACCATAGAATTTCCTTCCTCTTGAATTTTTAAAATTACACATGATGATTGTAGAAAAAAATTATAAAACTCTCTGATATGGTTGTAGAGGTATGTAGAAGAAATATCTAAGACAGTTATAAATGGGAAGAATAACGAGAGATAAAAAGAGATTCTTTACTTCACTGAGACTGGTAAAATGACAATTCTAGAGTGCTGAGGTAAGTCATGTATGTGTGTTGTAGCACCTAAAAACCTGTACAAATAGATGCATGTGTAAGGACAATGGAATTAAAAAAAAATGCCCATGTTACCCACTGGAGGACAAGAAACTAAAAACAGAAAAATGAAAAACAAAGAGAACAAATAGGAAAGTTGTGACATATAAATAATTACCTTAAAATGATCAAGGTAATGCAGATTTTGAAATTTCAAATGAAAGAGAATTTGGTAGAGTGACTAAAAAATATGACCCAACTATATGCTGTCTACAAGAAACTCACTTCAGATACAAAGGTGTAGACATGCTGAAAGTAAAAGGATGGCAAAGGAGTTCTATGAAAGCAGTAACCAGAGGAAGTAAGGATGATTATATTGACAGCAAGTAGAGTAGAATTCAGAGCAAAAGCAAATTAGCAGAGACAGGTCATACAATGACAAGCAGCCAACCCAACCCAGTGTGTGGCCTGTACTGGCAGCACTGAAGGGAGAGATTCACAAATCCACAATTATAGTCAGAGATGGCAACAACTTTCAGCCATGGTTGGCAGAACTGGACAGAAGATCAACCAGTAATATGGAAGAACTCACAAGAGCACCAAATACAGGACCTAAGCAACATGAGCAGCATAGGCTACCCAGAGACAGCAGTCTTTTCAAGTGCCCACAAAATGCACACCAAGTTAGACTATATCCTGGGACATGAAACAAGCCTCAGAAAAATCAGAATTAAAACAGAGTCTATTCCTGACCACAGTGAAATTAAACAAGAGGGAAAAAACCAGAAAGATAACAAGAAAATACTTGGAAATTAAACAACATACTCCTAATCAATTCATGTGTGGAAAATAAGTGTCCAAAAATTTTAAAATGCACTAGCTGAAGAAAAGTGACAATATAACAAAGCAAAATTTGTGGAATGCAATGGAGGCAAGGCTGAAAAGAACCTTTCTATGACACTCAGAATGAGAAAAAGTCTGAAATCAATCTTGTAATTTTCCACCTAAACAATCTATACAAATAAGAACAAAATAAACCCAAAAGTAGAAAATAATGATTTTAATAACAGAAAGCAATGCAGCAGGAAACAGGAAAACCTGTCTTGAAAATGCATACAGGTTGGCAAGACTGTGGAGTGGCAGCTTCTCGGGGGCTTGCCAGCTGGATGACATGGTGCTGCGCCCAGCTGGGGGACAGAGCTCACAAAGCTAAGCATCGACTGCCATACAGTCCAGCCATGGCCTGCCTGGGCATTTATCCAGCTGATTAAAAAAATGCATGTCTCCCCCAAACCTGCACATGATGTTCATAGCAAATGTTCATTCCTGATCACTAAGATCTGAAAGCAACTGAGATGCCCTTCAACCAGCAATCAATAAACAAACTGGCTTAGGGGTAAAACACTCCTGAGTTCAGTCCACAGTACCAAGAAAGAATGGAAGAAAGGCAGAGAGAAAGAATGAAGAAAGGAATGAATGAATGAATGATTGAGGTCTAAAGCTAGCAAGGACACAGGTGAATTTTGAATGCACACTCCTGAGTGACAGAAGCCAGTGTGAGTATGTGTTTTAAGAGTCCACGTACATGGTATCTGGAAAGACAAAATCTCTGGTCTTTCCAAAATGCAGATGCTGATGTCCAGGACTTCAGTTGGTCGTGGGAAAGGTGCAGCACAGGGCAGTTTTTAAGTTGATGAATCAATGTTAATGTAATGACAGACACACAGCAATATGCATTTGTCAAACCCAGAGACAATGCAAAAAGGGAAGCAGTATTCAAATTAAAGTGGTGTTGGAGGTTGGCTCTCCCAGGATGGGGTGCAGACCACAAACTGATGGGGCTAACTCTATTGTAAACATATGCATCCACTTCCTGAAGGGGTTGAGGGAAGGCGTGGACTTAGGTCACTCTGGAAACGGGTGAAGTTGGCAAAACTGAAGCCAAGCGGCTGCACACCAGCACTGCAGCTGACACAGCTGTCCCTCTGCAGGAAGGGCTCACGATTCTGCAACTACAGTATGCACATCTGGAGCTGAGCCTGGAAGCAAGCAGGAGTCGGATTTCTCCCAGCTGCAGTGGGAGGTCACATGTAGGCAAAGTAGGTGCCAAAATCCACCTGGGGAGAGTGCATGTTAGAGACCTCAGTGTGAGCCATTTCAGCTTGACCCAGACACCCAGGCTCCGGCAGGATACATGTGTTGCTATAAGCACGACACGTTACACTGCCCTGTGAGAAAATCTCAAAGAAGCCCAAGAAGCCCAGGGTGGGCCTAACCAGAACTTAAGCTCAGGCTTTCACTCACTTACAGATTTTACTATCATTTTTACAAAATTAGGACATGCTGTTTCAAAAGTAAGAATTGAAAGGACATTTGAATAATTCCAAATTCCAAATCATAGAATGTGTGTAGATAAATCCTGCTCTGATATATTTATGCCCACGTAGTTCCAAGGGGTGGGTGAGCAGATGCAGGTGTCTCCTCGTAACACAGGAGTCCCTTCCAGGAAGCCCTATGCCTGCCCAGCACCAGGAGTCAGTTTCTCACTGTTTTGTATGCAAATCATGTAAGACCAAAGCCTCCTACCAATTTCCTTGGAGGCAACCAAAACTCAGCAAGACACCTACACAAAAA
>JAJEJO010001958.1:81961-117034 GCA_020662805.1 Glaucomys volans
TGGGTTGTCTCCTGTATTCCAGCATGATAAGATGTTCCAGTCTCATCTTTTGCTTTTCCCTGCTTCAACCCTGGATTCAGCCATCTGTCCAAGAAGCCCTGGTTCTTTCGAGGGGAGAATGGTCCATAGAAGCCATGATCAGGGTATTTTGTGTGCTTGTTGCTAGTGAAGCATTGCAGCTCTGGTGCCCTCTAGGGGTCACAGCAATTCCTGCAATTCCAGCCCCACACAGGACTTAGCCTTCTGCCTTCCCAAGGACTCAACAACCTTCTCTAACAGTGGAAATCCTAGCTCCCAGGGTCTTCTATGCTTTCTTATCCAGTTCACTTCCACATGTTGCAATCTGCCAACACCATGTCTGTGCATGGACCACCTCACCCCTTTGGGCTCTGTTCCCCCAGGGGGTGTAGGCAATGGTGAGAGTAAGCAGAGGGTGAAGGAGGCAGAGCTAGAACACTTTAAAATAACAAGAATCTCCCAAATTGCCCAGAAAAAAAGAGTTGAAATTATGAGGGGCTGAGCTGGAGGAAGTGAGGCTCCCGGGCTCCCTGAACCTGTGCCCTATTGGGACGGGGTCTTGGCAGGTTTTTCCCAGTTGAGGCATTTCTGCAGCTCAGCTTGGTGTTCTGAGTTTATCCATAGAGGCGAATATTGCTTTGCTGTTCATTCTCATGTAAAATAGATGCCCAATTATAAAAAAATAATAATCCAGGGGATTTGCATCTGTGTCATTGAGGCTCATCCCATTAATCCATCCTGACAGTGCCCTGGCTCCCTTAGCAAATAAATCTCTCCCTTAAAAAGTGGCAAAAGCTGATCCTGCTCATAAATTTACTTTTGTCTTCAATGGAAAAGTGCACTTTTGAGAGGCCTCAGCTTCCTGTTTCTCAGCGTAAAGCTGATGGGTCTTGCCAAATGGAGGGTTTAGGAAGTGACCTCCATTAGAAAATGCAGACAAACCAGGGGTCAGGAGACTTCACTCAGTGTGTCTCGTAAGATGTGGGCCAAGACCAAAAATGTTGTGGGCTGCTGACCAGAAAGGCTTTTCCCATTGGGTGGGAGCTAAGCACAACGGAACAATTAGAGATGATTTAGTCCCTAAGTATCCTGATGTGAACTTCAGAAGAGATAAGAGAACAGAAACTGCAGACATTTCCACCCAACTCATCAGGATTTGTGGAGGTCAAGGGAGCATAGATGTGCTGCCTTTATACAGATATCTGAGCCCCAAAAGAGGGTACGCCCAGTGCTTTCCCATTGACACAGATAAAAGATTTAGAGGTACAACAGCCTTATTTTAAAAAGCTATTCCATGAACAATGGCTCCCACCACGTTTAGAGATGATGAAGCAGGGAAATTTAATTAGGACTCTTCTCGCTTGGTAATTGAAGTGAGTTGCACACAGAAAACTCACCCGGTGGAGGTCCAAGCCTCGCGAGGTGTCAGCATTTATAAAACCAGCATTAGCCCAGGAAAGTTTTAATGTGCTTCTCTGGCCTTGGCCTAGAGCTTTCCATCCCCTCTTCTTGTCAGAACCTAGCCTAGCGGATGCGACATACCCAGGAATTACTGTCAACAAAAGCAGAAGCTACACGTGCACACTTGTTTTTGAAAAACAAAACAAAAAGCAACGTGGGGTCATCAGTGTCTGATTGGCTGCGCCCTGGACAAGAGGCTCTGATTTCCCAGGGAAGATCTTCACCATCAAGAAGCCTCTCTCAACAAGAGGCTGGCCATTGTGGTTGCAGCTACAGTCTCTCCTGACAGGATCCGCCATGCTCCAATTATTTGCAAAATTCTACTTTCCAGGAACTCCGGTTTCTGAGAATGGACACATTCACCTTAGCCAGGTTCAAGGCCCACGTACACAGAATCCCTTGGAAAGGTCACCTCCCTGGGGTACCTGCCTCTAACCAATGTCCACACTTCACCAAGTCTGGGTAGGGCTGAGGACTCCCCCAGGCACGAAATTTCACGGCAAGTGCAAATAAGACTGGGCTCTGCCTGTAACAGAGAAACTCAGTACTGCTGAGAGGCAGAGGGAGCCCGGTGCCTGGTATCCAAACAGAGCTGAAGACCCACAGGACAATGAGCATTCCGAGTGGCAGCCAACACTTCTCGTAGGGCCACCAGGCTGATGCCTGGGGCTCCTGACCATGCATCTGAGATGTGCGGGCTCTGGTCACACGATGCCATCCTTCCAGAGGGACTTGACAACAGACAGCTCTGGTGCACGGTTTCTCTGCAGAACATTTGAAGTTTAACTTTTAGCTCTACCTAGTGAGGTGCCACCGAAGCACAAAGTCAAGACGTGATCATTCTGGGCTGGGATCCACACATTCCAACATGTCACAGTTCATGGATTTCAATAGCACAGCGCAAATATTTTTAACAATAAGATGCTGCGGTCACCGAGCATAAGGGGCCTTCTTTTGTGGCATTAAGTGGGTAATAAAATCAGTGTTGATGAAAGTTAATGCTCAGGGTCCTTCCCGAGTTTGTGGAACTGGAATCTCCTCTTTGGGGTGCACAGAGCCAAGAGAGGGGGCGGCACTGTCGGAGGACTGTGCTGGGGAAGCCGCTTTGGATCCTTCATCTTGATTGCATCCACGCTTCCTGTCCGTGGCCTTCAGTCCAGACGGCAGGCTGGCTCCTGGACTGGTCTGCCCACTCCTCCAAATTCGTATGTCAAAGCCCCAACCCCAGGAATCTCAGCAGGGACCAGAGTCTGCGAAGGATGCTGAAGGTCAAATGCTGCTGCGGGGTGGGTCATGCTTCAGTCTGAGTGGCATCCTCCTAGGACAGGCAACGGGAACCCAAGACAGCAGGAGAGGCTTTGCCCAGAGGGAAGGTTGTGCGAGGTTCAGGAAAGGACACCACCTACAGGCGCGGGAGACCCTGGGAAGAACCCAAGCTGCCACCCGTGCTCTCGGATTCCAGCTCCGGAGCTGCAAGCAAACAGTTTCTGTGGCTGAAGCCGCGCAGGCTGCGGTGCGGGAGCAGCGGCCGGCCACCCAGGACCTGCCGGTCACACCCGAACGCTCTTCCAGCAGGTCTGAGCTTCCTCCCGGTGGAGTGAAGTCCAGCTCCAGGCGCCGACTCGCCGCTTGGTGTTCCCCCATCCGTGTCCCTCTTCTGTTCCTTCCTCACCCTCTTGCTGTCGCCGCCTCTCGCGTCTTCTCTTCTAGGCACTCTTGGTGGTTGAGCTTTTACGCTGGCTGTGATGGGCACTTTGAAGTTTACCAGTGTGGTATAAATCTGAGAATTTTCCATGTTGTGCACCTTTCCGCCTCCGTAAAGGGTGTTTCTCCTGGACTCAGGATCATCACTAACTGATTCTGTTAATGGTTTTCGGTTCCCAGGGCAAAATTTAATGACACAAACATCTTGTGCTCTGCTGGTCCCAATTCCTGAGGCTGCTGCTGTGCTGAAATGACAGCCCTGACATTGACATGACAGCAGGCTGAGAACGCCCTCTGTCCAGGCCGAGCCCCAGGTCCAGGCTGAGCCCCAGGTCCAGCCCACCTGTCCCCTGAGTGGCCTGCAGGGTTCCCCGCAGAGCCCTCCTACCCCGCTCCACTGTCCTCTGCCTCCTCTGGAAGGGCCTCACTGCCGTCTCCCAAGCAGGGGTGACTCTCACACAGGTGTCACCATGTGACCCCAAAAACCCTGCAACATAGGCGTAATTGAGACCAAACGAGGTTGGCTTTCCCACGTGCACACCCCAGAGCGGCAGCCCCAGGGCAAATCCAGGTCAAACCTCAGAGGGATCATCCGTTCCCACGGTGGATTTGCCACCCTGTCCTTTCACAGTGCCGGTGGACTCCCGCAGGACTGGAGGGCTTGCTTTTTAAATTAAGAGGAAAGTCGTCTTCCTGCTAACATCAGACACAGCATTTCTGATCGCATGGCTCCTTTCCTTTCCTTCACAAAACAGCTGAGAAAGCTAGAAACAGCCAAGGCACCTGCCTGCCTCCGAAGCCTGCCCAGATCACAGGAATCCTAGCAGGTGTGACAGATAAAAGTCATCTTTGAGAATAATTATGTTTCTGGGCATCACTTTCTCTATCAAAGGGGAAAACGAACTCTCCTGGCAGAGATTTGCAAGGGGAAGCAGCCTCGCCATCTCTTTCCATAATGCTTTGAATAATTAAGACACGTAAGATAAATGCATTAACATTTCTTCAAGCCCCTAGCCACCAAGAGTATAAAGAAATGATTTTTTTTCAAAAAAAATCCTCAAAGGACTTTAAAATTTGGAAGAAAAATATTCCTAAGAAGTAACTTCAGAGCTGATTCATAGTGAAACTTTAGATGTTATTGAGCCAAGACCTGCCTTTCCAGATGAAGGTAGCTCGCCTGACTCAGAATCGGTGAGTCTGCACCAGTACGCCTGTCTGCAGCATGGAGTGGTGGGGACGATGAGGAGGAAGGTGGGTGGGGGCCGTGGGCCGTGGAGTCCATCTGCCATGTCCTCGTCAGGCATGGCACCCATGAGCTCTGTGACCGTGGCCCAGTTATTTCCTCCTCTGTGAAATGGGTGTGGTAACAGCACTGACTTCAGGAGGGGTCACCGCTGTACAGTGCCTGGCACAAATTGTAGTGCATTCATTTCATTTAACCAAATAAATTAAAGCATACTGTTCCATGGGCTTGACTGTTCCGGCACCTCCTGGGGGGACTTGTGCGGTGATGTCCCATCCTGGCTTCTGTCATTTAGCACAACCTTTTCCAGTTTCATCCATGCTGGGACATTTCCCAAAGTACCTAAAATAGTTCAGCTCAGAGTGGAGAGTGGAATGGTGGTCACCAGAGGCCAGGAGCAGGAGAGGGGGAGTCATTGCTCAGTGGTATGAAGTGTCAGGAATGCTGGGTGAGAAGCTCTAGAGATCCACTGTGAAGTCCAGCGCCTGTGGCTGACAATCTTACTGTCACTTTAGGGAACATGGAAAGGACAGCTCCCATGTTGGGTCTTCTTACCACACACAAGACCACCACCAATGGACACAAGGACATTTTTGCAGGTGGTGGATATGTGTAGTACCATGATAGTGGTGATAGTGTGATGGGTGTATACATATGTCCATCAAAATGTATACACTAAGTATATGTGATTTTTTTTTATATAGCAATTGTACCTTAATAAAGCTTAAGATATACAGCAATAGCACATATGGAAAGAAAGTATCAGTGATATTAAGGGGCACTGGATTCTTTCTTCCTCACTTTTTTCATCTGTAAAGTGAGGAATTTGAACTAGAAAAATTTGACAGTTTCCTGTTCATCAAAAGAGGCAATGCCAGTGGCTCTAATGGATGGTGTCATAACCACCTTTAAGTGGCAAGTCTAAAAGATTGCTGGAGGTTAGTCAGCTCACACACCTTCCAACAGCATAAGACTTGGACCAAGAGCCGAGAACTAATAAAACACAAATGGATATAGAAAAGACATTAAACTGATGTCGTTATTCATTTTATCCTGGCCTTTTGGAGACATTCCATGAATAAAGAAAGAAAGCATTGTGGCAGAAGCAACTCCAGTTGCCTTATTGAACACCAAATGTCTTTGCCATCAATCAAAGATGGCGCAGGCTCATCCAGAGTCTGATGGATGGAGTCTTCCTCCGAGTAACTTTTGCTTTTGGAGAAAGAGAACATCCTGTGTCAGCTTTTATCCCTAGTGTTCAATCATAGCTCATCTAAACACATTAGACACCTGCTTTGAGTGGACAAGAAGGGTTGGGGGAAGGGAAGAGCTAAGTTGACCCATCACATATTCAGAAACTTCAACTCCAAGGAAAGAGGGAGGGTGGAAATGGGTTTCTTTTAGCATTTCCTTTGGCTCTAAGTTAGGAAGCACACCGGAATTTCAGGATATGCAGTCCCGGCCCCCTCCTCTACTTATATTCAACACAAGCAAACATGACCTAGGTTACGTGTTAAGATCAGAAGGAAGAAGCATGAGATTCCAGACTATGTTGAAATTTCAGAAGACATTATTTGTCATTGATTCCCTCTCAACTAAAAGCTCTGGTTCATAAAAACAAGGACACATTGACCTTTTATTTCAAGGACCATTGAAATTCCTTCAAGGAATAGGACCATCAACATGAAGGCCACACCCAACATGGAGAAGCAGTCAGGCAGGTGGTGCTCCCTGGGCACCCTCATCCTTTCCCACTTGCCCCTTTTGTGGGAAAGGTGGGAAAGGCCTCTATAGTCACACAGGGGAGAGGTGACTCAAGGTCCACCATGGAGCCCAAGCTTCCATCTCTTCTGGTTTTTAGCAATGGCAAAACACTTTAACAAAAAAGAATGATTGGACTTCCTACTTAGAAGCCACCCCAAGTCATCACTAAATGAAAAGTAAATACCACTGCTGTAAAAAGAAAGGGCTGTCAAGAAAAAGGCAGACAGCTCAAGTGCATATTACTAAGTGAGAGGACCTGTGGAGACTGCAGACTCTATGGTTCCGACTACAGCATATTCTAGAAAAAACAACCATGGGGTTGGCCCAAGCGCAGTGGCTGACAGGGTTAGGAGGAGTGGCGAGCAGGTGAGCACCTCGGATCTGGGTGCAGTGAGGCTCTTCTGTCCGCTGCACTAACGGGCACACATCCTTCACGCGTTTGTCCGGACCCATGGTGAGTGCAGTGCTGAGCGATGCCCAGAGCAGGCAGGGACTCAGGGTGGAAATGGCGGCCAGCGGGGGTTCCTGGAGTGTGACACAGCCGCCCTTGTGGTGGGGGTGCCGACGGTGAGAGGCTCCCCACGCGGGAGCAGAAAGTATAAGGGAACTCTCTGCTTTCTGCTCCATTTTTCTGTGAATTAAAACTTTCCTAAAAAGTGAAATCTATTAACAATTTTCAGTGACTTCCACGCCAGTTAACTCCAGTTTCCACAAGACATGATGGAAACCTAGTCAGGCAAACACAATGCTGGCTCCAGTTCTAACCAGCAACATGGGAAACTCCCCATTTGTATCTGATGTAAGCCCTCCTTAGGGATGTCACCTAGAAAATCTGTTGTTAAAACGCTTTCCCTAATATAATGCCTCTGACCTAAAACAGACTGAGGAAGGTCTTAGCAGTGGGTGGACCTAGCGCTCAGCCAGGTTGAAAATGAGATGGAAGTGGGGAAGGAAATCAACTCCCACACAGCAAGGGGAGCTGCGGCTGGAGGGTGGCCGAGGGGACAGTGAAGGACTGGAAGCCTCCCTGAGCCTTGGTGCCAGGGAGCAGGATGGGCAGCCCACGCCAGCTCCTGCCTGGGGAGCACGAGAGGCCTTTTCCTTCAGCAAACTCCGAATGACGGGCAAGGAAGATGAGCAGAAGTTTTGCTTTGAGGCGTGCTGAGCGAGGGGTCCACAGGGCAGAGCCACCCAGTCCCATGTACGCCTGCCTCAGTGCCCACGTAGGCTTCTTGAGTTGTTTGGTTTTAAATCTCAAGTTTAAGCCTCAAGTCCAACTTTAATTAAACCTATTGAAGAGCAAAAGAAAATAAGCTTTAAAGGCCTTTGGTTTGGCTCATAAAATCTCAGCACAGCAAACCAGGAAATATTCAATTATCCCCAGGACGCCATAAACATTTCATGGCTCAGTCCTATTATTCCTTTTAGGTCTCTCTGCGGCAGGATGTCTGGTCTGCTTGCTTCTCCTCCTCTCCCCTTCATCCGATCCTTTTTATGGACTTGAAAGATGAGTTTGCTTTTCAATTTACACCCTCTCCCTTCACTCCAGAGCTTGTGGGGAGGTGAGGACACACTCCCAACCGCAGCCACCAGCAGCTGCCTTATGTGGCAGGGACCCTCTCCAAAGACACCTGCGGCTCGAGGACTCCCTGAGAGTGCACACGGTGCCGGAGCACTCGGGTCTGCTGGATGGACACAGACCATGGCACCCCATGAGCTAGGAGTGACACTCAGGGTGAGCATTCCTCTAAGTAGGGAGCTAGCTTCTCCATCTCCTGACCCCCAGCACCCTGAGGTCCCTGCCAGCAGCCCCTGAAGCCCAGGCTGACCATCACAGCCAGCAAGCATGCGTGGGAGTCCACTGCACAGTCAAGGACAAGAACAAGTCAACCTGCTGCTCAGCCAGCCTGACCTCAGGCCTCAGCTCTCGTGGCCAGGCTTCTGCCTGACCTTGAGCAGAGGCAGCTGGACAGTATTCACCACTGCACTTCACCGTCTCATTGAGCCTCACCGTCAACCCAGAGCATGGCTGATTTATGACCCCCACTTTCCAGAGGAAGTAATTGAGACACCCAGGGACTAAGCCATCAGCCCAAAATCAAAGTGCTGGGCGGCATCAGAACCAGGATTCTTCAAGGGATGAAGGCCAGACCTGAGCTGGGCCACTGTGTGCTGCTCATGCTAGGTCACCCTCGGCAGCATCCCAGTGCTGGGAACTAGGTCCTCGTCTCATTCCCCTTCCCTGACTTGAGCTGTTTCCTTGCAGACCAAGGAAAACTGCCTTTCTCTGATCTGCCCCCCCACATGCCATTTCTCCTCTGGGAAGGAGCCTTTGACCTTGATTTCGCCCATTCGTGTGGCCCCAGGAAACCAGTGCCAGCTCCCTTCCTGTCTCCATTTCCAAATGCCACACACTCCGGGGTCTCACCAGACAGTTGTGTCTCCCAGTTACCTGCCCCGGGTAACAGGCTCAGCTGTTTGAATGCACCCCATCTGAAATCTAGGTAGAGAATTAGGACTGAATTAGAAATGGCCATCAACAAGGAGAGCTTTGGGGTGACTGTTCTAAAAGATATGCCCAGATAGACCCAAAGGAACCCCCACTCGACCCTGTGCCCTGATCACAGCAGTGTTAATGGGGTACCCACCGAGAGCCTGAGGACTAGCCTCTGCCCTCCTGGTAAGCCTGATATTCCGCATGGCAACCTGTGGAGAAGCTGCTGGCCCTCACTGAAGTCCTGAGGCAAGGCGCGGGCCCTGCTCCTGCCTCCTTGGAGAACACGCCCATCACGCTGCCAGGTGGCAGATGTCCCTGATGGTCCTTGGAGAGTGTAGACAACATGAAGCAGCCCAGTTAACACCCTTCTAGAAGGTTCTGCGGTCTGGCTGGGCCCGAGGCCCTGCCCTGCAGTGCGGAGTGGCAAGCAGTTCAGATACACACCCAGACTCTTTCTGAAACTTCTGAAACTGAATTTGCCGAAGCCAAGTATGAGAAGCTCTTCTCCTTACAGTGGGACTCCCTCACCCCCAGATGACAGGGTTCAGATGGGGCGTGGTGGAGGGGCCAGGTATGTGAGGGACTTGCTTTGGAGGGTCCCGGGCTCTCAGGGAAGTGCTGACCCCCGCTCCCGGGAAGGAGGCCTTGCTGCAGGGAGGAGGGATAGGGACCCTGCTGGAAGTGGTGTAAAGGACGCCAGAGGAGACGGCGTGCCCACACTGTCTGCCCAATCACAGGGCCTCGGACACTGAGAGGCTGAAGCTGGGGCCCGTGGAATGAGGGCAGAGAAGCCCCGCAGTCTCTCCTATCATGTGAATCGGGAGGTCCTCCCGCCCACACACAGGCTCCCCAGCTGGCACTCCTGTGTCCTGGGAATGAGGCTGTCAGCACAGGAGGCTGGCTAGAGAGGAGCGGGGTGGCAGCAAGCGAAGGCAGCAGCTGGGAAAGGGCCCCTGAGCGGAGGTGTCAGTCCTCTTCCACATCCAGAAAGATCCGAGGGCTCCGAGCACTGCAGAGCTGGAGGGGAGATGGGTGGGCTTGGCTCCAACTGTCACGTGGCTTCACCTGGAGGAAGAGCAGGCTTCTTCACATCTTTAGGACAGCCTGGCTGGCGAGCCCCAGACAGGCTTCTACCGCCCGTGGGGACTGGGAACATGGGTGCTTTCCTCGATGCATCCTTCTCCAGGGTGGCTCCCAGGTCCCTGAGGGACAGTCCTGGACTGCAGAACTGGTGAGAGGCTTTTATAATATTTGTATCTCAAAGGGGAGAGGAAGAACTCACGATATCAAGCCTGCTGAAGTTGATGTTCTCAGTGAAGGGAGGTCAGGGGTCCTGCCTGACATTCGGCTCTGTGATAAGACACGGGGGCCCCTTGGTCAGGCATGGTCTCCCACCAGCGCTTCTGTTACTTCCTGCCCTCAAGATCTTGAACCAAGTGGATGCTGTGGAGGTCATGCTGCAGGAGGACGCGGCAGGGCAGGAGTAGGGGACAGTTTGTGGCTCATCCTCAGGTCACTGAGTCTGACATGTCCTCTGTCTTCCTCAGAAGGCTCAGTGGGGAACGACCCTCCTTGCCTCAGGAAGGGCCTCAGCAATGCTGTGAGGTGAGTCCTCCTTTGTGTCCACTCCTCCTGTCCTGCTGGAACAACCACCCCCATCAGTACTTGCACCTGAGTCTCATCTCAGCTTTTGGAGACAGTCTCGGGGGGCATCCTGTGCAAAGTTTGACTTCAAGGCACCCCTGGGTCCAGCTGGGCTGGGAGGGTACTTCTGAAAACCACCTGAGATTAACAGTTACTAATAAGCCGGACTAAGACTTAAGAACAGATAAACGGCTTTGTGACCATGAAGGCAATTGAAATGCAGAGAATGAGAGGGAGGCATTGGGGAGGGAGGGAGGCCAGCAGGGCGGTCCCAGCAGGAAGAGAGAACAAGCAGTTTTCGGGTTTCTACCCTGAGTTGGGTTGCACAGACCAGATCACACCTGCTTTCAGGATGCTGTACCTGCCTCCTTGTCCTTGACCCATTGTCCCAGGACCAGGCCAAATGCAACCTGGGTCCTGCCGTATGACCTGCACCAGGATGGCTCCGGACCCCGAGAGTCGAGGCTGAGTGTGAGTCTCCGCAGGCACAATGAGCAACTCCCACATGGCCAAGAAGGCGCTGCCCGCCTTGCTTGGCATCATGGAACCTGGAGCCGCAGGGGCCAGCACTCCTTAGGTAACACAGCGAGGGGAAGGGCTAAAGAGGGAGTCAGAGCCTTGGGGAGAGGAGGAGAGCAGTGGGGTCTTCCCGGGAAAGGGGCATCAGCATGGACTAGGAGGGTCTGGCAGGGGAGAGGATCCCAGGGAACTCTGGGTGAGGGAATTGCTTAATGACAACACGAGGGACCCACCACCATGTTTGCTGAGTGACTGACCCGGGGAGGGAGTGCAGACATGCAGAATTCAATCCAAGCTCCATTGCTAAACACCTGTATGGACCTTCCAGAAATCACAAGTTACTCCAGATGTCTCTGTGTTCTGAAATTGTGCAAGCCTCAAAGTTCTGAAACAGTTTTCAAAAATTCCATTCTTGGGCTGGGGACATAGCTCAGCTGGTAGTGCTTACCTTGCAAGCACAAGGCCCTGGGTTCAATCCCCAGCACGGCATTAAAAAAAAAAAAATCACATTCTTTTGTATACATACCTTATTTTTGTTCTTTTTGAATCTCAAACTTCCTTTAAGCTCTATTGTCATGTTTTAAATTCAGCCTGATTCACCCAGACCAAGACACCTTCCTTCTCTTGAGTCGGGGCTCCAGGCCCAGCTTCCCTGCAAGGGGAAAGAGCCACAACGAAGCCCCTAAGGGAAGACTTAAAATATATGAAAATTATGAAATGGCCCACATGGAGTCTTGTTATAAAAAATATGGAAAAATCATGAGAAGACTCCTTCTACAAACACTTAAAAATGCTGGACAAAACGATAACAAAAAGGCCACAAATATGGAGTCAGAAGCACTCTTTTTAAAAAAACAGATTACGTGCACTTTAACAGCACATTCTCTAGAACTGGAATGATACAGAGGAGGTTAGTTTTGTCCCTGCAGAAGGATGTGTGTGGTTTGGATGTGAGGTGGCCCCCAAAAACTCACGTGTGAGACCATGCAAGGTTTGGAGGACAATGACTGGGACACAACCTTCAGTGAATTGATCCCTGATGGGATTAACTGGGTGGTGGCTGGAGGCAGGGGGTATGGCCGGAGGAAGTGACTCGCTGGGGGCGTGGCTGTGGGGTATGTGTTTGGATCTGGCCAGTGGAGTCTCTCTGCTTCCTGATCACCATGTGAGCTGCTTCCCTCTGCCACACTCTTCTGCCAAGATGTTCAGCCTCACCTCAAGCCCTGAGGAATGGAGCCGATTCTCTGTGGACTAAGACCTCTGAAACTGTGAGCCCTCAAATAAACTTTTCCTCCTTTAAACTTGATCTGGTCGGATATTTTAGTCAAAGCAGTGAAACAGCTGACTAAAAGAGGATGGTATGAAAGGTCATAAGCATTTCACTTTTTTCCCAGGAGGTCATGGAGTGATGTGTTTCAAGCCCTGAAAGCAAATAACCACCAACTAAGTTTCCAATATATGGTAAAGGCATCCTACAGAATCAAAGAGGAAAGAAAAAGTTCCACGGTAAATATAAACTAAAGGAATTCATGACCACTAAACCAGCATTGCAGAAGATACTAAAAGGAATCCTACATACAGAAGAATGGAAAGAATAAATCTCATTAGAAGAGTAAATAAGCAAATGAGAATTAATAACAAGTCAACGTGAGAAATAAAATGATAGGAAGGAACACATATTTCCAGGATAACATGAATGTAAAATGGTCTCTATTCTTCAATGAAACGACATAGACTAGTGAATTGGGTAAAAAAATGAAACTCAATTGTTGTCTCCAAGAAACATACCTCACAGGCAAAGACATTCAGAATGAGGGTGAAATATTGGAAAATGAGACTCTATGCAAATGGGGTTTGAAACAGGGCAGGAGAAGTCCTTCTCACATCAGGTAAAGCAGAGTGTAGGCTAAAATCAGAAGAGTCAAAGAAGATCATTACATATTGGTAAAGGCAACCATACAGCAAAAAGATATAATGATTGCAAATATTTGTAACCCAAATATCAGTGCACCCAATTTTATAAAATAATGATATAAAGGGACTGATAGATCCCAATATAACAATGCTAAGTAACTCAAAAATGCCACTCTCACCAACAGACAGGTCATCTAGCAGAAAATCAACAAAGATACATCAGATTTACACTTTACTGTAGATCATTGGACTTAATAGACATCTACAGAATATTTTACCCAACAATAGCTGAATGTACTTTCTTTTAACCACTCTTGGAACTTTCTCCAAAATTGACCACATATTTGACCATAAAGCAAGTCTTAGCAAATATGAAAAACTTTAAATCATTTCTTGTATAATTTTAGTTCTAATAAAATGGATTTAGAAATCAACAAGAGAAACTACAGAAGCTGTATAAATACACTGAGTTTGAGTAATATACTTTTGAATCATGAGTGGGACATTGAAGAGATTAAGGCAGAATTTAAAACATTCTCAGAAACAAATAAAAAAGGAGGCACAACATCCCAGAATCTCTGGAATACAGCAAAGGCAGTTCTAAGAGGGAAGTTTACGTACTTGAATGGCTACACACACACACACACACACACACACACACACAAACATACACACACACAACCAACCTCAAATAATCAACCTACTGATGCATCTTGGGGTCTTAGAGAAACAAGAGCAAACCAATCATAAAACTAGTAGAGGGAAAGAAACAATAACATTTAGAGCTAAAATTAATGAAATAAAAACTAAAAAAAATACAAAGAATCAATGAAACAAAGAGTTAATTCTTTGGAAAAATAAACGAGATTGATAAGCCCCTAGAGAAAATAATTAGAAGAGAGAGGAGACACACGTTAATAAAATTTTATATGGAAATGGGAATATACCACAGAAAAAACTGAAATTCATAGAATCATTAGGAATTATTTTGAAAACTTACATAATAAGAAATTGGAAAATCTAAAAGAAATGGATAAATTAATGAAACCTTAGAAGATGGAAAGATCTCCCATGTTCTTGGATAGGCATAATCAGATCAAACTTCCCAGATTAAAAAAATATAACTTCAGTTGATAGGAAGCACATGTATAGCGAGGTGGTATTGCAAACAGACGTTCCTAAATTTGAGGTTGAAAGTAATGCACGAGGAACGCTACGGCAGACAAACCAGGCCACGTCCCAGCTGCCGCTGCACCCTGTGTATCGCAGGGAGCAGCGACCATAGCACACACACTGCTGAGCAGCAAGAGGAAAGTCACCGGGAAGCAGGAAATGTGGAACTGGAATGGGCCTAATGTAGTTTCAAACTGAATAAATTAAAAACTGCAAGAAGAACATAGAAAATGTGATAAATATGAAATATTGGTGACTTTATGCTAATTTCAATAACTAATCAATTTAAGTTATCAAGTGTGCAGAAGGTTTGAACAAGATTGAGAGCTTGTTCTAAAGGCTATGTATAGAATGTTTCGCCTAAAAACTTTTTTCAGGCATGCAGAGAAGAGTTGCAAAATCGATCACGGACGCAAAGCAGCAAGTTTTATAAATACTGAAGAATCAATATAATACAAACCATGAATTTTTGAATCCAATTGTCTTGCCCTTCCCTCCAATCCAGGCTAAGAGCAGGCAGAACAGGAGCTTAAAATTCATGGAGAAGAACCTCTCTGCTGCCAGGTAATCACGCGGACATGTCTGCCTGGCCCACTCTAACTCACCTGCGCCGTCTCGGTGGGGGAAGGAACCCAGCCTCTAACGTGCCCTGTCTTCCTGCCACACCAGCCTTTGCAGGGACCGCAGTGCCTTGCCATCCCACACCAGTGGAGGCCTTGACAGGAGGCCCAAGAGCACAGCACCTGCGACCCCGAGTCTTCTGATCTCCCAGGTCCTCGGTGGCTTCTCAGACCACCAGGCTCCAACTGCTGCCTCTCAAAATTGGATTTATATGTCACAGAAGCTAAAATATATCCTTCGGGAGTGCAGAAAGAGCCTCAAGCAACTGGAAAACACTTGACCTACACTCTCCTCTTTATCTCCAATTTTCATTTTAAGAGAGAAACAAATAATTGCTGAGTAATTCCTGAGTTTGGAACAGAATGAGAGGGCAGTGTGAGAAGGGAGTGGGGGTGAGAGAGAGTGTGTGAGGGTGTATGTGTGCATGTGTATTAGTAAGCTTCAAATCACTGTAACAAAATACCTGAGGCTATTAGCTTATAAAGAGAAACAGTTTATTTGGGCTCACAGTTCTGGAGGGTCCATCCAAGATCAGGTTTGGACCCCTGGCAATGGTGGCATCCCATGCCAGGAGCATGTGGCAGAACAACTGCTCATATCATGAGCCAGGAAGCAAGAAAGGACAGGCCAGGGCCCCACAGTCCCCAAGGGCACACTCCAGATGAGGCCCCACCTCCCCATCCTGCAGCTCCATGACTTCCATCTGACTGGGGACCGAGGTCACTTGCGGGCTTCCTGTGTCTGCTTCCTCAGATGTGACAGTGCCTACAAGGGACTCTAGAGCTAGCTCCTCCTTCAGCTTCTGCAGCTGCAGAACCCTCAGGCCCGGCAGCTGAACGCTGGGCTACCAGTGTCTCAATGTCCTTAAAAGAAAATGTCTCAGTCAGCTATTTTGCTGCTGTGACTGAAAGATCCAACCAGCACAACTGTAGAGGAGGAAACGTTTATTTGAGGGCTCACGGTTTCAGAGGTCTTAGTCCATCAAAGGCCGGCTCCATTCCTTGGGGCTTGAGGTGAACCCGGACATCATGGCAGAAGACTGTGGCAGAGGGAAGCAGCTCACATGGTGATCAGGAAGCAGAGAGACTCCACTAGCCAGATACAAATACATACCCCAAGCCACGCCCCAACGCCCACACACCCCACCACTTCAGTTACACTCAGTTAATCCCTATCAGGGGATTAATTCACTGCTTGGGTTAAGACTCTCACACCCCAGTCATTTCTCCTCTGAACCTTCCTGCATTGTCTCACACGTGAGCTTTTGGGGGACACCTCACATCCACACCATAAGAGAAAATATGGTGAATTTGAGTTGGAGAAAACACTGTAAGCATTTTTCAGCTTGGGCATATGGTCTGTGGGTCTCCGTGAGACCTTCCTGTCGCTTGACCTGAGGACATCAACCCTCACAGCTGGCAGAGGCATTTCCATTTTGAGATGCACTTACTGAAAACTCCTGAGGATCCATGGGTGGGCTGGTAAAGTAGGGCACAAGCAGGTACTTAGGAGTTGGGGCCCTTTCGTTAGCTATTTTTACAAGAAAACCCCCAAGTGGAAATGTTAATTAGATATTTTGTGAATACAGAGAGACCTCCTGATAAATGCAGCCTCACTATACAAAGGCCATGATTTCCCCAAACAACTGTTTAGTACATTATATCGAACACCGAAAGAATAGAGTTTCCAATTAATCTTCCAAGTACACAGAAGATAACAACTTGATTTTTATCTGCATTGCGTTTTCCAGGCAATCCAAGCCAATGCTCATTTAATTTGCTCTTGGCGTAGGAAAGGAAGATCAATATGATAAATAAATCACATTTGAACAAGGACTTTACTGGTATTTGTCTGAATATTAATAGGCTTATTTGGTCTGCCTTGTCCAGACGGGGACAGACACCAGACAGAGCTCACTGACGCTCCTCTGCCCGGGGATGGCAGAGCCCCTTCCACACACGGCCATGTCAACACGTTGCCTGTCACCACGGCCAGATCCTGCTCCACGTCTGTTTGAGGATAAATGTCAGCATCAATTTTCAATACATGGATGAAGTGCAAATGGAATTTCTTCCATTCTAATTGGCTAATTTCTCCTCTGCGTGCACACCAGTGGTTCTCAACCTTCCTATCTGGTTGAAGTGCTCGGCAATCACAGCTCACAGAGGAAGTAATTCTCAGCCAGAGCCTGGGCTGAGTGGGGCCACCACTGGAAAAGGACCACCAGAGACCCCCTGCTATGGTCTGCATTTCTCCGGTGTTCCACGAATGGCAGGAAGAGGCGGGAAGGTGATGCTGGCCATAATGGCCACACACGTTTCTTTATGAGTTTTTAAGAACATCATTCTCCTTTAAATCATGATTGTTTTGTGTGTTTGTTTTTCTTGACTCTTAGCACCAGCCTGTGGGAGAAGTAAGACCCGTTTTGAGAAGTGGACAGGACGGTACTCATCCGTGAAGCTCTCGAGTCCTAGCCGGCTCGTCCAAGTGTGGACATGGGTCTGCAATTGTGGTCAGCTCCGGGACCCTCTCACTGACCCCAGGAGCCAGGCCCTAGGAGTTCATGGCCCTGTCGGTGTTCAAAGCCTGGGAAGCTGAGGCTGGTTGATTAAGTGACATGGTGAAGGTCACATCATGAGCAGCTGACCCAGGATTTGTAGGAGGCGTCCTGCTTCCGTGGACTGGGCTCTGAACACCCGTGATCCTATGCCCTGTTCGGTGACCTGACCAAATGCACATGGAGTTGGTGGCAAGCCAGGGACCAGAGCACAATCTCCTGAGACTCCAGCAGTGTCCACGTGAGTTCTGTCTCCTCACAGAGAACAGAACATTTAGGAGCAAACACAGAACCACATGCCCGGCGTGTCTCCAGATGGGCCTTAGGAGAAGACGCCTGGGGTGTTTGGATTTGCTCTCTGGTCCCTTTGCTCCTCAGTGTGTCTGTGTGGTGTGGACATGAGGTGACCCCAGGAAGCTCACAGGATGGACAAGGCAGGCAAGTTCAGAGGCCAAGTGCCTGGATGATGAGCCCTCTTCCAACCCGAGCGGTGGACTAGCCCATTGGGTGGATAATCGTCTGAAAGGCCGGCTCTGACTGGCAGGTCACTGTGGGCAGGTGGCATGCGGCTGGAGGAGGTAGGTCTTGGGGATGTGTCTTTGGGGTTTATATTCTGTCCCTAGAGCCTCATTTCTCTCCTTCACAGCCCTCCACTGTGCCCTTCCACCGAGCTGCTCGGCCTCCCCTCAGACCCAGAGCAATGGAGTCGGCCAGCCGTGGCTGGACCTCTGAAACCCCGAGCCCACATAAATCTTTCCTCCTCCAAGTTGTTCTATTGGACGTGTTGGTCACAGTGACAAAGAGCCGTGAACTGGCCCCACTGAGCTCTTGAGCACTCCTGGAGCGACCGCCAGCGCACCTGCTGCTCCTCCAACCACAGTGTGGAGGCCCAGGCTGCGAGGCTGGGGTCTGCGCCCTTAGCCGTGTGTGCCCAGAAGAGCCCTCGGCCAGGCTTGCTGACTGAGTGGGCGCCTGAGGGGGAGGCTGGAGATGCCCTGAAACGTCTAGAGACGGTGACAACCAGGTCCCTCCAGGACCGTTGATGCTGTCTCCTGCATTGCCTCTCTGCCTCCACCCACCC
Source organism: Glaucomys volans (assembly GCA_020662805.1). Classification (NCBI taxonomy): domain Eukaryota; kingdom Metazoa; phylum Chordata; class Mammalia; order Rodentia; family Sciuridae; genus Glaucomys; species Glaucomys volans. The sequence continues at coordinate 100,158 of JAJEJO010001958.1, forward strand.
GTCCAGTACGGCGCTGGCCCTCACTGACTCCCAAATAATCCTCAGCTTATTTGCCACATTTTCTAAATAATCAGCTAGGCCTGAATATGGAAGTAGACTGTGATACTAACACCCCCCAAAAAATATGGACTCAGTCTTTTGCTGTAAGTGTCTTAAATTGTGGTAATTACACGTTTCATGGACTCCGTGCTACAACTGGAATTCAATTCCCCTCCACCCATCAAGCAGGAGCAACATCATAGATGGCAGAATCACAAGCTTGGGTCAGAAAGGCTGGTGGCCCGTGACCGGCAGGGTCAGCGCGGACACACTTGGTGCCTTTAAACCTCAATTTCTTCACTTGTGAAATGGAAATAATTAAACAAACATGGGAAAGATTTCATTAAATTTTAAGTAGGCACTAAAAATGGGCTTTCGCTGATGACTACCTCCACAGGGAAAGGCTTCTGTCTCTTTCATTGAGCAAAACTGAAATAATTTGCCACCCACGGTGGCCAGCCACCCTCCTTCCTGGGTTTTAGAACTTGGTGCTCAGACACCTGGAGCAATCTGAAAATCAAGCAGGTGGGTCCTGTCTTCTGCCCACAGCAGACCAGCAGGAGGCTGCGGAGAGTCAGGACCCGGGTTCACACCTGGCCCTGCAGTACTGACCTTGAGCCCTGCTCCCCATGGGGCCTCAGGTCCCCCAAGAGTGAGTGAGGCAGATCCCCATGACCGTGTGGGGATCAGACGCCAACCGTCCAGATAGGGTGCACTTTCAGGGTGTGATCATAGAGGGTTCCCATACCACGGCCACCAGGCCCGGAGCGGGAGGGAACCTCCCAGGAGGCCCTCTGGAATCTGGGGAGAGTTGGCACTCTCGAGGGGGCACCCCGGGCTGGCCAGGCTGGCCTGCAGGCTCCCTGTGAGCTCTCCCCTGCTGTCCCCACAGAGGCTCAAGGCTGCTGATGGGGGCATTCCAACAGGGAGAGAGACAGGGTCCCAGGGAGCGTTGACTTATTTGCAGCACATTAACTATGTTAATATCTGTTATAATATTTGTTGATAATGTGTTCTCATCACACTATCATGACGTATGTGTTTTTTTAAAAAAGAACAAACAAGCAAACAAAAAACAAACAAAAAGAGGTGTTTTCCCAGACATGGGGATGAAGATCTCCAAGACCTGGCAGGACAACCGGGCCCTGGTGAACGCTGAGGTGGATGGGGACTGAAGGTCACCAAGCTCTGAGAAGTCGGCTCAGGGCCTGGGGTTTGTCAGGGACCGTCTCTGCCAGACGGGAGTACTGGGGTGACGATCTCTCCCAGGCCAGCCCTCCAGGTCCCAGGGCATCTGTACTGCAGGCCTCTCAGAACCCTGCATCCTGTTCTCCCTGGCCTCTGTCCCCACATGGCCACGTATGTCCATGTCCAACCTGGATAGTACAGGTCCCGGAGTGCCACCCTTCGTGACACATCTCAGGGCCTTGAGCCTTGGCCTGCATGACGCAACCAGATGCCCAGGGCCATCTCTGCAGCACGAAGACCAGACCCAAGGGTTCCTCTGCCCAGGAGCTAAAAAATCGGAGGCACCAGAGCCATCTCTCACAGGACAAGCCCTCTTTATTCTGGCCCCTGAAGTTCATTGACGGACTTTCAATATTTGCGTTTCTTCTCCACGCTCAGCTCAGCTTTACAGAGAGGGAGTGAGCACATTAATCTCCCATTTTCAATAGGTTCCTTCCTGGTTTGTCAGGGGAAGGGGACCCAAACGCTCCGGAATGAAACCCAGAAAACAAGATTTATTCACTCGAGATTGCGTTCCTGTTATATCTCCGACCCAGGATGTGTGTCCTGCTCAACTGTAACACCAGGAAGGACTGAAAACCCACAGGATATATAGCAACGTGCCACGCCTGGCAAAGTGAATTAAGGATGCATAATTTACCAGTTCTAATAAAATCACTTTTATTTATGTGCGAGCACTAATGCATCCTGACATGCTCCTAATTTCTATTTTGTTATTTATGAAATAGAAACCTGACAATTCACTAAATCACCATGAGCAATTTCTTTTAAAACTCGTTCCATGCGCTGGACACAAATTATTTTTTATTTAAGAATCACCGGGTTTCAACAGCTCAAAGTTGGCAATAAGGAGTAAATATGTCGGATGATTGCTCAGGACGTAAATGGAGGAGTCCTCACCCGAAATGACCCCACCACGGCTGTCCTGTGCCTGGCACTCCACCATCACCATGCTGCTGTCAGGCCAGAGTACTGGGCAGTGAGGGCCTTGTGCCAGCCAGGGTCCCTGTCAAAACCAGAACACTGATTTTGGGGAAATTTGGGGAGAGTTTATTTGCAAAGGGACCAATTACAGAGGGAAGGACAGAGAGTAGGGAAACCACGTGGGCAACAGGCCCCAGGGTCACCTCCCGCCTGGGAGCTCTTCCTTCTCAGAGAAGGAGAAAAAAGTACCTTGGAGGTGCCACAGCAGACCTGGAGCAGAGGGGTTGTCACGATGCCCAGAGGGGACAGGCCCTGGTGGGAACTGTGAGCAGGATCTCCCTGGAATGATGAGAGATGAGCCCAACCCAGGGGGAAGAGCGCTGGCCTGGCCCAGAACTGGGAGGGCCAGCCTCACACCCAGCCTCTGCGTTGGGGGCCTGTCAAGTGGGTGGTGCTGGGAAAGCAGCTGGACTGTGATCGGGTCTTCTTGCAGTTGTTTGATAGGGAGACTATTCATTGATTCTTTTCCCTTCTAAGGACGGTGAAAACCGGGGCCCATTTTCCTTTATGCTATCTTGTATTGATAGACACGTTTTCAAAAGTAAACAAGTGTAAGGTTTGATTTCCTGGAACATTCTTTAATCTCCTTAAGGACAGACCTTGCTGTACCTCTTTTTATTTCCCAAAGAGCACAGTTTGTACAGAATTTTATCTCACTCAATGTTGGTTTATTGATTAAGAGGTAAAGAACAAGTCTCATTCTATGTGAAAAATAAAGCTATAAATTCTTTCTAAGTGTTTTTATTAATGCATTAGAGTTACCCATAACAGTGGGGTTCATTCTGACATATTCATAATGTGTTTGACATAGTTTGCTCCATTTCAATCCCTCTCCCTCCCGTCCTCCCTCTTCTGATCCTCTTCCTCTACTCTATCAGTCTTCCATTTATTTATTTATATTTATTTAGTTAATGAATTTCAAATGGTGCATTATAGTTAAACACAGAAGTGGAGTTCATTGTGATGTGTTCATACACGCACACAGTGCAGTTTGGTCAGTTTCATTCTGCTGTTCCTCCCTTTCCCATCCCTCCTCCTTCCCCCTTGATCTTCTTTCTTCCATTTTCATGAGAATCCCCCTTTTAGTTCCTTATTTCCCTCTTACTTCCACAAGTGAGAGAAAACATCCAGCCCTTGACTTTCTGAGTCTGCCTTATTTCACTCACCATGATGTTTTCCAATTCCATCCATTGAGCAGCTAATGACATAATTTCAGTTTTATAGCTGAATTAAACTCCATTGTGTAGATTTTCTTTGTCAATTTGTCTGATAAAGGACACCTAGGCTAGTTCCATTGCTCAGTTTTTGTGAATTTTTCTGCTATGAACTTTGCACATGCTGCATGTCACTGCAGAATGCTGCTTGTGGTTCTTTCCGATCATACCAAGGAGTGGGATAGCTGGGTCATATGGTGGGTCCTTTCCTAGTCTTGTGAGGACCTTCCATATAGTTTTCCAAAGTGGTCTTACTAATTTGCAATCCCACCAACAATGCAGGAGTGTATCTTTTCCCCACATCCTCACCAGCATTTGTTGGTACTTGTATTCTTGGCAGCTGCCATTCTAACTGGATTAAAGAGAAACCTCAGAGTCATTTTGAATTGTATTTTCCTGATTGCTAAGGATGATGGACATTTTTCATATATTTGCCGAACATCTGTATTTCTTCTTTTTTAAAAATATCAACTCAGTTCATTTGCCCATTTATTGATCGAGTTGTTATTTATTTTGGTGTTGGGTTTTTTTGAGTATTTTTATATATCTAGACAGTATCTCCTATCAGAAGAGTAGCTGGCAAAGATCTTCTCCCATCTCGTAGGCTCTCTTCACTCTCCTGCTTCCTTTGTTGTGCAGAAGCCTTTTAATCTGCAAGCATCCCACTTACTGTGTCTTGGTTTTATTTCTTGAGCTTTAGAGGCACAGTGCCTGTGCCGATATGTTGGGGTGTCCACCCTGTTTTCTTCTACTCGTTGCAGTGTTTTAGATCTGATTCTGTTATACTTTAGATATGAGGTGTCCCCCAAAAGCTCACGTGTGAGACAAAGCAAGGAAGTTCACAGGCGAAATGCTTAGGTTGTGAGAGCATTTACCTAAGCAGTGGATTAATCCACTCACACAGTCAACTAGGTGGCAGTTGCAGGCAGTGGCTGGAGGTGGTGGGTTACTGAGCAGTGCCTTGGAGTTTATATTGTGTCCCTGGTGGGAAAAGTCCTCTGCTTCCTGGTTGCCACCTCCTGAGCTGCTTCCCTTTGTCACACCCTTCCTCCATGATGTTCTGCCTCACCTCCGGCCAAAATTGTGGAGTCAGCCGACCATGGACTGAACTTCTGAAATCATGCGCCAAAATAAACTTTTCCTTCTCTAAGTTGTCTGTCAGGTCTTTTGGTCACAGCAACAAAAAAGCTACTAAACAAATTCCTAAGCCTTTGATCCACTTTGAGGTGGTTCTTGTGCAGAGTGAGAGATAGGGATCTAGCTTCATTCTTTTACATACAAATGGTCAGTTTTCCAGCACCTTTTGTTAAAAGGCTGTCTTTTCTCCAACGTATGCTTTTTGCACATTTGCCAAGGAACAGATGACCATTGTCTGTGGATTTGTGTTGGTCTTCATGTTTGTTTTTGACGCTATACCCCTGTAATATAATTTGAAGTCAGATTTTTTTAATACCTCTAGCATCACTTTTATTGCTCAGTATTGCTTTGGCTATTCTGGAGTTGTTATTCTTCCATATGAATTTTAGGACCAGATGGATTGGTTCTCAACTGAGTTCTACAAGACCTCTAAACAAGAGAAAATGCAAATCCTCCTCAAATTATTCCATGACACAGAAAGGGAGGAACACTCCCAAACCCATACTAGAAAGGCAATTTCATGGTTCCAAAACCAGATAAAGAAAACTATAAACCAATATCCCTCATGAACACAGATGCAAATATCCTTAATAAAATGTGAGCAACCTGCATTCAACGATACAGTTTAACAATTGCACATCATGATAAAGCTGGTTTCGTCCCAGGGATGCGAGTTTGGTTCAACATACACAAGTCAATAAAATGCAATTCGCCACATAAATCGAATTAAGGACAAAAATCACATGATCATCTCAACAAACACAGGAAAGGCCTTCAGCAAAATTCAGCACCCATTAATGTTTAAAATACTGAAGAAACTAGGGATGGAAAGAACTTATCTCAACAGCATCAGGGCTGTATGTGACAGACCAAAAGCCTCTTTCATACTAAACAGAGGAACACTGAATGTACTTCCTCTAGAATCAGGAACAAGACAAGGATGTCCACTCCTACCACTTCTACTCAATATAGTTCTTGAAACACTAGCCAGAGCAATCAGGCAAGAGGAGGAAATTAAAGGGATACAAAAAGGAAAGAAAGAAGTTAAAAGGTCTGTTTGCTGATGACATGATTCCATATCTAGAGACCCTGCAGGTTCCACTGGAAGACTTATAGAGTTAGTAAGTAAATTCAGCAAAGTAGCAGGATATCAAATCAATATATAATAATCCATAGCTTTCCTATACTCCAATCATGAATCTTCTGAGAAAGAAACCAGAAAAACAATTATATTCACAATCACCTCAAAAACATTAAATACTTGGGAATAAATCTAACCAAGGAAGTGAAAGTCCTCTACAGTGAAAATTACAGAACACTGAAGAGAGACACGAAGAAGACAGAAAGACCTCCCACGTTCTGGGATACCGGGTTACTCACACCTGCCATGCTGTGCCTGCCAGGTAAATAGCGAAAGTGTAGGGACTGATGACAAGAAGAAGCCCACACATGTTCAGTAGAGACACATTTTTTCCCAAATATTTTCAAACTGCAGTTGGCTGAACACATGGAACAGAGGGGCCAACTGCACTCGCTAACAAAAGGATTTGAAGCAGTGAGACTGAATGGAGGAGATTTTACTATCATCTTGGACAAAGGGAATTAAGCCAGTGAAGGGTAAAGATTGTATTATCAGCCTCACTCCAGGAAGGTACCAGGAGGATGAGCTCCGCGGATTAAACAGAAGATGGAATTCTGCAGGACGAGGGAGCCTCAATAACAATCACTCACAAAGGCCAGATTTGCAAAACCCAAGAATCCAAAGCTGGTCCCCCCCCTCACACCCGTGGGCCTCTGCCCTCCCCTCGCGTGTTGCCATAGTTACGCAGACACCACCCACTAATTATTTACCTCAGTTCCATCATCATTCCTTTCCCGTAAGATAAGAACACTTCCCAAACTCTGTCTCCTGTTTTTCGTCTCTTTCTTCCCTCCCTGTGGACGATGGAACCAGGAGGGTTTGTTTCTGTCCCCCGGATCTGGTATACAGCAAGCCCATCAGGAAGCAGGCATGTGGCCGCTGCCTCAGTAGAAGCCCAGAAAGCTTTCCCTAAAAGTCTGGATGGAATCCTGCGAAGCTAGAGGTGCAGGCAGCCTCACTACACCACGTGCCGGGGCATGAAGCAGAGCAGTCAGGCCTCACGAGCTGATGCTGTTCTCTCCTGCACCCCCCGGCTGCATCTCCAGTGCTGTCCTCCCGTGGTCAGTGGCTCTGCTTCCTTTCAAGTGCAAGTTGGTCAGATTTTTGCAAAACGTGGGTCTCTTGGTATTGACTGGAGACGCCCCTCCCCACCGTCGGTGCTCTCCAGACCCATGATAGGTCCCAAGTATCATGGGGTTCAGAGCAGGGATTTCCCACCAAGGAGGAGTCTGATTCTCTGGCTCGGGATCCACCAAGCCAACCCAATTCCTCTTCCACAGCTTCTCTCTGGAGCTGCTTCCTGACTTCAATATGGATTATTTCAGGGCCTCGAGTCTCTATCAGCCTGTCCTTGTTCCACCTTTCATCACAGAAAAACAAGATGTGTGGACATCACAGAACGGCTGGACCCTAGTTTGGGGCTGGGATTCTGGGGCCTTGGGTGTGGCTGAAGGCTGGGGAGGCAGCCTCCAGGGGTATGCTCTCGGAAGTACTAGGGGATTCCCAGCAAGGGACCTTCTTGGGAAGAACATCAGAACCCTCGTGCTGAGTCCCAGAGGAAGGTGACCACAGTGCAGCAGTGGCACTTGCTACCCAGCCCTGGAGGACATGAAGAAGACCAGGCACAATGGCTGTCGTGAATATTTGAGTGGGAACTGGAAAATAAAGGACGTTCCAAAATTGGACCCAGAAGCCTTGGCAATGACAAAAGGAAGTGCCCTGGGTGTGTTCATGAGCCCCTTGCGTCTGGCCTTGGCAGGCTCCTTTAGAGGCGGCAGCACCCCCCATCCCAGGATGCGTTGGTGGCAAAGATGCTGATTTGGCAATGGCATCAATGGGAGGTATCACCACAGCAAGAGGAGCAGGCACAGGAGAGGTAATGGCCCGTGACAGCCTCTGAAACTATAGCCATCCCTCTGCATCGTGGGACCCGCCCCAGGAGCCCCCAGACACCAAAATCGCAGACGCTCCAGCTTCTTAAACAAAGTGTCCTAGCATTTGAATGCCACCTACCCATCCTCCTGTGTACTCTAAATCGCCTCTGGATTACTTACACCTGACGGAGTGTGAATGATGTGCAAATTGGTGTTATTCTGTATTATTTGGGGAAGTGACAAGAAAAATACCTGCGTATGTTCAGTATGTTCAGTACGGGTGCATTTTTTCTGAATATTTTCAGTCCCTTCTTGGTTGAATCCACGGGTGCAGAACCCACAGACGCAGGGTGGGACTGTACTTTGTAAAGCACGTGGGAACCTTAGAGGTAGCCAACTGAGCTCTGTTCTTACATTTCCTGGGCAGTGAGACTGGCCTCTCTGTCCCCATATTGTATTTTCAGCCAGAAAGGCTTTCAAATGATTTCAAATTACTGTTGTCATTCAGTAAAAGCCAATAATGTGGGCTGGGATGTGGCTCAGGGGTAGAACACTTGCCCAGCAACACACACACACACACACACACACACACACACATGCTGGTCTCAGAACTTGAACTTTCCGTATCATAGTGAGCATTTTCCATTTGATCGCTGCTAGTTGTTAGGGTCACATTAGTCAGCTATTGCTGCACCAATGCTGTGGGACCACTGCACTGGGTGCTCATAACTGGCGTTTGTACTCCTCCTTGCTCCCAGGACAGGGGTAGCCTGAATTGGCTGAGTTGGCTGCACGTGGCTCTAGGCTTTCACTGGGTTCTGTTCTGTGACTCGTCTCTGCATTCTCTGGACCAGCAGCCATCTGGGGCAGCTCACAGGAATGAGAGGGGCCAGTCAAGCACTCAAGCACACGGGGTTCATGGACATTCTATTGGCCACCAAGTCACATGGTCAGACCCATCACCCGTGGGGTGAAGAAACATATTCTCCTGCCCTTGTACTGCAGGGTCACGTTCCAGAAGAGAGTGGAGGGTTAGAACAGGACAATCCACCACACAGGATTTCATGGATGTTTACTGCTTCAGTGGAAACAAACAATCTTTTCCATTACCTCCTTCCTCCAAAGCTCTGTTTGCTAACTTGGCCATTAATTTATTCACGTGTCTCTTGCTTGGCTTAGATCCAGCTTAATAAACGCTGGTTGAATGGGCACAAGCAGCAGAGGAGGCCCGTCACTGGTCTCATTTCCTCTAGGCTTCCTTTATTCATTCTCTTATTTGGTTTCCCTATTTGCATTTTCAAACTTCGATACTTTTACATTACAGTGGCAGAAAAATAGTGCTTTTATAAAGAAAATCCTGCACTCCATTCAAGGATTGAACAATTTATTCCAATTGGATGTGCTTTTCAAATCCATAACACGTTTGTTCTTTCTTAATGTTAAGAACTTGCCCAAAAATTCATTTACCTTGGCTGATTCTCAGGTCTCATCTCATGGGAGCCATGCTGCATAGGAGAGCACAGGTGAGCACAGGAGAGCAGAGGTGAGTCTAGGAGAGCACAGGAAAGCACAGGTGAGCCTAGGAGAGTACAGGCAAGCCTAGGAGAGCACAGGAGAGACTAGAAGAGCACAGGACAGCACAGGTGAGCATAGAAGAGCACAGGAGAGCACAGGTGAACCTAGGAGAGCACAGGTGAGCACAGGAGAGCACAGGTGAGCACAGGTGAGCACAGGAGAGCATAGGTGAGCCTAGGAGAGCACAGGAGAGCATAGGAGAGTGCAGGTGAGCACAGGAGAGCCTAGGAGAGCACAGGTGAGCACAGGAGAGCCTAGGAGAGCACAGATGAGCCTAGGAGAGCACAGGTGAGCACAGGAGAGCCTAGGAGAGCACAGATGAGCCTAGGAGAGCACAGGTGAGCCTAGAAGAGCACAGGAGAGCACAGGTGAGCCTAGGAGAGCATAGGAGAGCACAGGAGAGCATAGGTGAGCACAGGAGAGCACAGGTGAGCCTAGGAGAGCACAGGAGAGCATAGGAGAGCACAGGAGAGGCTAGGTAAACATAGGTGAGTACAACTAACCAAGCTGCCAAGTATACTATGAATTGCACAGGAGACTGACAGGCCTCAAGATGACCAGCACCAGGGCTCTCCCTGCCTCCACCGGGAAAGCAGTGGGATCACAGAGAAGCAGAGCATCTCCTCAATAGCTGCCTAGTCCGTCCCTTGTGGAAAATGGCCTTAGTACAAAGCAGCCAATTCATCCCCGTGAGTTTTCTAAATGGCCTGTTATAGCCAAATGACGGGCTGTATTATATTAGTGGCCTGCACATCTCGTCCACTTAGTGTCACCCCAGGGGTGCGTGCCTTGGCTTATCAGGTGCGACTAGGAGATGAGTGCTTCTGACCCATCAGGTGCAGAGAGGAACTAATTTGATGAGGTAGAAAGCCGGAGCTGCCACCACTGTGGGGGACAGAAACGGCTCCTCTAGCTCCTCTGCAACGAGAGCAGCAGCTGCTCTCGGAAGGAGGTCCCCCAGCGCTACCAGACGGCTGGGCCTGAGTCCACTGGACACCAGTGCACTTGGACCGCCACCTGGCTTTCGTTTCCTCGCTCACTCTCCCGTGGGTGGAATTGATCTCTCTGGAAGCCTAGGAAACTAAGGGGGTGGGTGGAGGTCAAGTGGAGGGGCAGGGCTGTGCCACCGGCTCGCCTCTTCACACCGTTTCTCTCTCTGGAACCAGTTCCCTCCCTGGCCCAGGAGGCTGTTCCCGTGACTCTTCATGCTGCACCCTGGCCGGGAGCCGGTTTCTCTGGGTCCCTAACTAACTGAAAGTCCAGCCATTCCTAAAGTATCAGCTGCGCCCAGGGCTGACTTCTGTACCCCTGGATGGGGGCTCAAGTCCCCTACCATCCAGCCTGGCCACCCCTTCCTCACCTGTTGCCAGTCAAACAAGTCATTTTGCCTCCTGAAGACAACCCAAGAGTGACTGAGGGGGATCCTTTGGTGGGCAGAGACTTTAAGGCTTAACTAGAAGTGTCTGGTTAGGAACCACGCAGCCTCACAAACAGGATCAGGACTCCCTCCCTGGCCACAGTCCAGGGGCCCACATGGGTCCAAGGTGCCGTCCAGCAGTCATGCAGAGGACAGATGCTCCCCTGGGGGCAGGGGATGTATGTGAACAGCACTGAAATCTTGTCCTTGTTTCCTGCCATCTAGCTTCATTTTCATGATGACTCCCTTTATCTGAAAGGGGTAACCACTCACCTTCAGCCTTGCTTGCCCACCTCTACCTGGGGTGGTTTCTAAGTTCTGTGACCTGACACAGGGCCAAGGCAGGGGACAGTGGCCACCTGTCCAGGTGGTCGACTCCAGAGTTTCCACAGCCCCTGCTGACATGGTTCCTCCAGGCCTGTGGACCTGCTCCTGTGTCCTCCCTGCTCGTGGAGGTTGGTGACAGATGGCAAGCCTAGGCCTAGGGGCCCCTCCCTTCCTGCTTCCATGAAGGCAGAGTCGGCCACAGCCTGGGCTTAGCCCTTGCTTGGGGACACCAGACCTGCCTGTCCCGTTTCTCAGCACCTCTCTGCCCAGTTCCTTCATGGTAGGCTTTGATGGCTCATGGTCCCTGAAAGAGGAGAAAATGAATGTACATTTCCTCTAAATTACAAAGGGACCAGGGCTCCACCATCCCATAGGCCAAGAGAGACACAGTGTTTGCATTCCATTTTGTTGCTTCAGCAAAGAAAAGGAAGGGAAATCCCCGGTATTGTAGTATAACATGGCAGACCTTTATATCTACCACGAATTCTCTAAATAATCCTAATGTCCTTAAGCTGAGGTTTGGGAGTTAATGTTTATGTTCTGCCATCCATAAAGAGGACGCCAGCGCCGGGTAGCAGGACAGAAGCCTTGCAAAGGTGCTCCTCTGGTGGCTCACGGACCAGAGCGCGGCTGCGCCAGGAGCACGCAGATCCCCTGGGGCCTGGCGCACGTGAGCAGCAGGAAATGCCCTGCCACCTGCCCGCCCGAGGGCCAGGGCTCTCTGGCACCAGCTCCAACCGCATCACAGCTGAGTTTACGGCTGTTCACTGGATCACCCCCCTGTATACGATGGGATTAGACCTACGACCGGGTGAGTCTCCCTGCCCCCATCCTGCTCCACACCAGGTTGCTGAGGTCCCAGATCCAACACCTGCACCCTGGGTGGCACAGGGACTGCACACGCGGATCTCCCGTGTGGTTCCTACCAGGGGTTCCCTGGGCATCTCCCATCAGCTGGGGCAGAGCAGGAGCTCAAAAACTGATCTCATGTCGGTCACTCACTTGGGCTGAGGACTCCTAGCCCCAAAACGGAAGGTGCTGGGCCCTTTGTTAGTGGGGTGAGGAGCAGGCAGTTCTGATTGAGTCCAAGACAACCAGAGTGGCAGAGCGCAACCCAGGCCAGCTTGCTGCAGGGCGACAGCCCTGCTCCACACGGCCCTCCTGCCACAGGGCGGGACTTTCCTACTGTTCCGGGGCTTCTCTGCTGAGGTCTGGCTTTTCCATGAAGGGAATGTCCCGGAAGCACTGGGAGCCATCTGTTGAGACTGAGGCTCCGACTGCAGGGCCCTGGAGGATCCTCCTGGACAAGCTGGACCGGGGGACCCATTAGCACCCTCAGCAGCAAGCAGGGGGACAGTGACAGCACTCAGACAGACTCCCCACTTCACAGACCCTGGGTGCACAGAGACCAGAGGACGTCCACTCACGGAGACTCCTGAGAAAGCTGCTCACCCCTGCCACGCCCCTGAGCTGCCAGGCGGCCTCGGCTTGCCTTCTGCCAGGAGGTGCCGTCTGCGTTGACGTGTGTTGGAGGAGGGATGTCCTGCCCAGCGTCCGGACCCCCTGGAGAAGCCAGGCACCCTGTGGTCTGGACCTCCGTCTGTTCTTGTCATTCCTCTGCTCTCAGGACACGTGATTTTCTCCCTTCGCCCTCTCTACTGCCTGGCCCGTCATCTCCTGCGAGATCAGGTGAATGGGCTCTTTCTACTTCCCAGTCCTGTCACTGTGACCATGAATCTCTGCCACACACACAGTCTTGTAGGCCAATGTCCTTTAGACCCAGAGAACTTTTTCCATTACAGTCCCTGCGTGTGGCGAGAACCCCAACGTGCAGGATGGTGGATGGGGAAGATCGGCGTCCTCCATTCTAGACCTCGCGTCCCCAGTGACTCCCATGAAGCAAAGCCGCTGTCCATTTTTGGTTTTCCCACCATGAAGATCACCCCAGAGGCAGGGCTGCCTGCCATCGTGATGCAGGTGAGTGACCACGTGTTTCGTAGACCCTGGGTGTGGGCTCCGTGAGCACCGGTACCTACGTCGCAGCTTGCCAGTCCCCGGGGAAACCCTTCAGGCTGCCAACAGTGAGCAGCGGGCAGGACGGCCAGGGCGACTGGCCCCAGTGTCTGCGACCACTCTGCCTGTGGCCCTCACTGGGCGTTCTCCAGACATTTCCCATCTGTGCATTTTAAACATCATCTGCTGACTCCCACTATTCTCCACCTCCCCTGCCTGTTCTCCTGACTTCCGTCATCTTAGTAATTTACACTTTCTTATTGTCAAGCTTAAAACAGCACTTAAATCTCTATTTTTGAATTCCTTGACTTAACATCTCTTGCATCTCCATTATATAAAAGAGCCCAAATCCTCCCTGGTTTCTTCTAGCTCCCCTCCTGCATTGTCCCCCCCAAAACCATAACCACTTTAGAGTGTCTTGATTAAAACTGGAGGTGCCAAATAGCACGTCAATGTTAGGTCTTCTGTGATTTCTCCATAAACTGTTTCTAAATGCTAGACATCCACACAGCATTCTTTCCAACACTGACAGCTCAAAGCCTAGTCCCCATGGAACCAACTAGCTGAATTGGCCCGAAGAGAAAACACCACAACTCGGCCTGTTAAAACGTTGCCCCCCCCCCACACTGCTCCCATAATCTAGATGAAGCACGTTTTCTTTCTTACATTCAAGACCTGCTCAAAGCTTGCCCCATTTTATGGGCTTCAACCCAGGCCGTGCCTTCTGCAGAAGGTTGTGTAGGTTTTCAGGTACAGAAGAAGTCATGAGGTCACTCCTCCAGCTCTCACCCCTCTGCTGCTTCTCCCGCAGCCACTCCCCAAGGTTCAGCTGGGACCCTGTGTCTTCCAGTTGTGCCCATTCCCTGCACCCTGGGATCTCCACCCCTGCGCACCTGGGTTGGGCTGGCTGTTTTTTTAATCACTTGCATTTTGCTGGAGAATCTTGCTCTTTTTCCCCAGGTGGGGGGAGGACAGGAGAAACACTCTCTGAGTCTTGATCTAACTGGAAACGTCTTCATTTCGCCTTGTCACTTGCTGCTTTGACAGTTAAAAGATCCTAGATTTTAAATCATTTCCCTCAGGCATAAAGATATTTGCCTCTTGTTTTCTCACAACAACGCTGATGATTCTCATTCTTTGTAGGAAAAAAAAAAGTGCTTTGTTCCATTCTCTCTGAAGCTCTTGGGATCTTTCATTTATCCCTGGCTTCTTACATTTTAATAAGAGTTCCTCTAGCTGTGGATTTCCTTCCATTCATATTGCTTGGAATTCATGAGTCCTTTCAACTGAAGACTTTCATCATTTCAACTCAGGGAAATTTTCCTCTATCATTTCTTATTTCCTCTCCTCTATTTATTTCTCTTCTCTTTCTTGAATTTCATTATATGATTGATCCAACAGGTTGGTGCAACTAGAACTTGTTATCATATCTTCCATTTCTTTGCCTCTTCTGCCCTAAGCTCTGGGAAATTTTCTTTAACGACAATCTAAGTTGCTTATCTTGGCAATCATAGTCATAAAATGAAGGAATTTCCCCCTCTTTTGCAGGGAGTTCTTTGTTATGAATGCAATATTTTCCCAAAGTAAATTCAGGCAACAGAACACATTAAAAACATTTTTCAGGGGCTGGGGATGTAGCTCAGTTGGTAGAGAGCTTGCCTCGCATGCACTAGGCCCTGGGTTCAATCCCCAGCACTGCAAAAAAAAAAAAAAGAAAGTATTTTTCAGTAACATCTTAATATCTTTCAAACTATTAATATCATCTGCAGCTAATTGTTTTCTCTGAACAAAATAAACACCATAAGATAAATCATAAAGGTAAGTGCATGCTCCACACAGTCCCTGAGTGGGTTGGGGCTTTGTGTCTGAGGCGAAGAGAGCCAGGAAAGGCCCTGATGAAGGTCAGAGTTGCTGCAGAAAAGAAGACGTGCGGGCCCAGAGTGAGCCTGCAGAGACTCTGTCTCCAGGCCGGCCTCCCCGCCTCTCCTTCCAGACCGGGATGTCCTCACATCCTGTGCACCTGTGTTTAAAGGTAACAACCTGTGCATTTGCCTGGCTGCCCTTGAACTAACACCCTGAAGTGCCTGTCTCCAGGTCACCACAGAGGATATCACCCAGAAAAATCCTCAGTCCTTTCAAAAGAAGACTTGGAGTAAGTCTGGAATAATTGGGTCAACCCGATAGCTTAGGTGAATTAACTGTTCAGTGCTGGAGTTTATATTCCAAAAGGAAAGAACAGAATTATGTAAGAGAAGACTTAATTAAAACCGTTGCCCTCACTCAGATCCCAAGACGTGGCGAGAGGAGGCAGACAGAGGCCCAGGCACGCGGGAGGAGATGTGCTGCTCATTCCTGCTCTGGTACTTACCAGAAGGCTCCTATTCTAATCTTTTCCATGGGAACCCATTTTGAACCTGGCTTTGATTCTGTGTTATACACATTCTCTGCACCATTGTGATTGGTTATTTGGATTTTCAACTGCTTTCTGTCACAGTTAGATGTGAGGTGACCCCCAAAAGCTCATGTGTGAGACAAGGCAAGAAAGTTCAGAGATGAACTGATTGGGCTATGAGAGGTTTAACCCAATCAGTGCATTCCTCCCTGATAGGAATTAAGTGGGTCATTCATAGCCAGGTAGGGCTGTGGCTGGAGGAGGGGGTCCCTGGGGCACACCTTTGGGTTTGCATTTTGTCTTTATCGAGGAGAGCTTGCACTCTCCCTCTCTCTCTCCCCACCTGCCTCCTTCCTGATCATCCTGTGAGCTGCTCCCTCCACCACACTCTTCTGCCATGATGTTCAGCCCACCTCGAGCCCCGAGGAGTGGAGGGAGATGTCTGTGGACTGAACCCTCTAAAATAAATTTCCCTCCTAAAATTGTTCTTATCAAGTCTTTTGGTCACAGCAGTGAAAAAGTTAATTAAAACACTTTCTATAATGACTCAAAGTTGTTCTTCATTGTGAAATTTGATAGGATGTTTCCCTCTCTTAATGACATGATTTTATACTTTCTGTTAAATAGTAAGAAGTCCAGAACTCTTATTTGGTAACCATGAAGGTAAAATTCACGTCAATGGTTTTATTTTTTTCTGTTTAGGTCTCCTGATATAATTATTCTTAAATCGTCTTCCTGGGGCAATTCTTAACGTTAGATTACATGTTACTTAGACTGTTTATGTTGCAGGCCAGCGGTTATGTTTTTACTCCACCCAATTCCGTTTACAGAGCCCCTCGCCGGATCACTGGATCAGGTGCTCTGCATATAGGATTGCTCGTGCTCATACAAACCCAGGAGGACAATTAGGAAGGTGCGGCCCAGCAGCCTGCCTGGCTCCCGCAGCTACCAAAGACAGAGCTGGAGCCCGACCCAAGGATGCCCAGCCTCCTCCTCTGCTCTTTCTACCAGTGTCCCTGCGCCCAGTGCACAGCCCAGGCTCAAGGGACATTCCATTGGATGACCTCACCATTTACAAAGTCACTCATCGGTCTTTAGCATCCATTTTAGCCCTAAAGTTGGATACGCATGCTTCTAGGTTGGTACCATTTAGAAATGTTACTCAAAGGAATCATCCTCAGTAACTCTTCTTTCCTTGGACTAGAAAATGCTATTTTTCATTTTCAACTTCTTTCTCTAACTCATATCTGTTTTCTTAGATGTCAGTAATCCATCACCAGAGCTCATATTTTTAAAAACATTCTAGAGAGTTACATGGAGCCATTCCCTAAGGAGGTCAAAACACTTTATAAAGAAGCAGCTGGAAATTCACTTGGATGGACAGGAAACAAAAGCAAATGACAGAAACGTTTGAGAGTCCACACGTTCTGATGTGACAGGAAGGACGTCATCTCTTATCTAAACCATTTTTTTTAAAAAAATCATAACTCATTTTAGTATTCAAAGAATTTAGAGC
>JAJEJO010001958.1:117134-135532 GCA_020662805.1 Glaucomys volans
AAAATAGGGCTGAGGATGTGGCTCAGTGGTGGAGTGCCCCTGGGTTCAATCCCCAGTACCAAAAAAAAAAAGAATCTAGACACAAAACGGCTGTCTCCAGCTAACCAGAGCAGAACAGCCTCCCAGGTAGACCAAGAGAAGTGTGTGCACCTAGAGAGAGAGAGAGAGAGAGAGGTGTAAAACTCATCCACCAACTCTATAAATTAGGAGAACAGGTGTAGCCACACCATGTCCCACCCTGTTTACAAACACTGTCCTCTGGGGGCTGTCAGCCCACGTGGCTGTGTGCGGAGCTGGTCACGGGGAGCAGGCTGCCAGCACCGCGACTCGGTGTGCAGCAATACTGTCACCATTGAGTTTGATAAGCAAACCATGAGGCTGAGGCTAAAGGCATCAAAACATAGTTTCCTGACACTAGAACCCAGGCGATGTTCTCTCTGCTCCAATTCACAAACCGACCCTTCACACCCAAACCACAGTATGGGCAGCATCTCAGGGAACTCTCAGCAGAACCTTAGGGAAACTGCTCTCCTCTGTATGTTGAGATCTGGAGCTGACATAATAAATGTGTTAGTCTGTTTTTGTCGCTGGGACAAAATACCTGAGAAAAACAACTTAGAAGCCAAGCAGAGAGGCACACGCCTGCAACCCCAGAGGCTCAGGAGGCTGAGGCTAGCCTCAGCAATTTAGGGAGATCCTCAGCAACTTAGCGAGACTATGTTTCAAAATAAAAGTAGAAAAGGGCTGGAGAAGTAGCTCAGTGGTAAAGCGCCCCTGGGTTCAATCCTCAGTACCCAAGAGAAAAAGAGCTGAGAGGTAGATATACTTATTTTGGCTCAGATGCAGAGGTTTCGGTCCATAGTCAGCCAGCTCCATCACTCAGGACCTGAGGGGAGGCAGATCATGACAGTGGGAGGCATGGCAGGGGACACTGACTCAGCTCACAGTAACCGGGAAGCAGAGAGCGAGCAAGGGGCCAGAGCCAAGATAGAGTGTGCCCAAGGCAGATTCCCGAGGACCCACTCCCACTGCAGCTGTCATCCCCTCCCATAACCCAGTTACTAATCCAGAGGCCAGAGTCCTCTTGATCCAATCGCTTCTCAAGAGCCCACCTCTGGACACTGCTGCCCTGGGACCAGGCCTTCAACACCTGAGCTTTCAGGGGACACTCCAGATCCAAACCACAACAATAAAAGGTAAAATAAAAACCAACATCCAAGATGTCAGCTCAGTCCCTGCACAGCACTTCTTGCTTCTGCTGGTTAGGAGAATGGGGTGGATGGGTCCCCAGCACTGCCAGGTGAGAAAGCATCACTGATGCAGGAATGGGCACTACATAGGACACCTCCAGGGAGAGGGGACCCTGTGACCACCCCCCCTCAGGCTCACAGATGCCCACTGCTCTCCCTGGGCTGGACACTTCCCCTAAGTGGGGAACTCACTGACCAAGCAGACCTGTGGCTGGCAGAGTCCCAGACCAGGTCAGGAAGCAGAGTATGAAGGGAGGGTTTGGATGGGGCGTGGTTAATGCCTGGTGCCGGCAGTGGAGCGCAGCCATGGGAAACAGTGCAAACGCCCGCCCCAGGAGAAGGTCTCCAGCAGACGAGCAGCCCACTGTCTGCAGGTTGTGAGCCAGCTGAGAAAATAAAAGTCTGAAGAAGGGGCTGGGGATATGGCTCAGTTGGTAGAGTGCTTGCCTCACAAGCACAAGGCCCTGGGTTCAATCCCCAGCACCACAACAAAAAAAAAAAAAAAGAGAAAAAAAATGTCTGGAGAAATATTAAGAAATGAAGACAAAAGACATGAAAATGGTCTACCAGCAGCGCCTGGTGAGTGGGTTAGACCTGATGGATTTGATCCAAAACCAAGAGAAAAAGCCCACGAACCTTTATTTTATAGGGAAAGACATCAAAAGGTTTTATTGAGAAAAAGTTCTTCAAGGTAAACAAAGAGCAAAGCGGAGCAGGAGCAGGCTAATCGGAGCTTATCTGCTCGCGCAATATCTTCTCTAGGCTCCCGACAGCTGGCACCCATATTTCTTTCACCCCAGGGCAGAAGGCATCTGAATTCAAAATTGTGGAACCCATAAATTCCACGCCAGGCCTGGAGTCTGCCTCATTAACAGGCTCCACCTGCAAATGGGTGTGTCTCCACAGCAGCTTGGCACAGGAAGATTCCCAGATGGGACAGTGTCGCTGTCCAAGGTTCTGGAGTTCAAAGCAATGATTCATTTGCTGCTCTGAAAACCAAAGGCCCTTGGAGAAGGCTGTGCCCCGCAGCAGAGGCCCCCGAACACTGGGTCACATGGACTCAATGAATCCTGTGTGGTGTCTGCATCCCTGAAGTGAGGGGTGCAGCAAGGACTACGGGGCACTTTCAAGGTAAGATCACCTGCCAAAGCCACCCTCACCGCCCCTCTCTGGGCTCCTCTTCAGACAGCAGCTCCTGAGCCCTGGGCCCACCTTCCCTGCTTGGGAAAGTTGTCCTTAGAGAACTTGCATGACCTTTATCTGCCCCTTGCACATGTGAATCTTTGCTAAAACTTCTTACCAGCTTTACAACCCAGCAGGGAGGGCCTTGGAGACTCCCCTTTGAGATGTAAACTTCAGGAAGAAAGTGCCCCACTCCCCAGCTCCCCAGCTGCTCGGAAGGGAGGCACCTGCTCCAGGTATAAAGCCACCCGCTGCCTGGAGGGCCCCAAAGCCCAGCAGCCTCTGCACCGCCCCCCCCTTCAAATCTCCTGGCCCTTGGTCACAGCCGCTTCTGCATCCAGGCTTGTCTGTGCTCCAGGTGTTGGGAGAGAATTTTGGTAATTCTGGTAATATTTTTCTTTAACGTGTTGAAGGAGGTCTCAGAAGCAGTGAGTCTTACCATGAATGGGATTTTGCAGAATCATCTTAATCTGATTCCTAAAGAATCCAGTAAAGCAAAAAAGGAGTTTAATTTAAACCAAATATTTATATTTTAAAAATATTCTCTGGTGCTAAAATATATCAATGTTACAGGGAAAAATTCTTGTCACTATATAGAGGTTTATAAACACTTGCATACTTGTTGAATCTTTACCTTTGAATTTAACTACTTGTTTTGTAGTTACTATAGAAGTGGCCAGAATCCAGCACATAAAGGTAAGAGAAGCACATTCCTACTGTCAAACTGAGATTCTGTATGCTAGTTCTGGAGACTTGCATCTCTGCATCTGGATTAGGAACTCATTCAGTACATCTGCAAAATGTGATTGTCTCAAACTTCATTTATTCTGTTAAATATCAGTAAAGATAGTCTTAAACTGACCCATAATTTCTATTATTGCCTTGGGAAACATATACAGACAATGAAATCCTATAAAAATTTCATTTTTATAGCAATAGCCAGTCACCTCGCAGCTGAGGTGGTAGGAAGAATATAATGAATTTTGGAAGTACAGGCCCTTGTAGGGATCAGGCTGTTCTGCATTCACATGGGAGTGGAAGACACGGATTCTCACTTGACATTTACCATGCCCTTCCTCTTCCCTACGCCCAGGAGGGTTTGTGTTTCAGCAAAGCAAGTCTGCAGTCCTAACTGCAGTGCTCCTCCAAGCAGAGCCTTACGTGTAAGCGAGTTTTAAGCTTGACACACTATATATTCAAAGTCAAATATGTAACAATCAGAAGGGATCCAAGTCCCTCACTGCGAAGCCTGGGAAGCACTCTTTTGGAAAGAACAGGTTTTGGTATTATTTGAAAAACTTAAACCTAGAGTAAGCACCTGCCTCCAGAGAAAATCAACACAGGGAGAATAATTCTGCACAACTGAAGCTGGGAACCCTCCTCCCTTCGCTGGTTCCTCCTCGCCCCAGACAGCAGCGGCCAGGGACCGGGAATCCTTCAAGGGCAGCACTTGCTCCACTGAGCCCAGGTGAGAAGCAACGTGAGCCCCAGGGGTCAGTGTTCATCATCTTGAGGATGCACCAGCCCCCTACTCCCTCCTGCAGAAAACTGGAGGGGGCACCAACAGACACCAAGGGCATGAGATGCCAAGAGAGGGAGCGGGGAGAAGCCAGCAGGAGCAAAGGGCCTGGGGCAGCCACACCTACAAATCAATCGACATGGCTGTGGCCTAAGAAACTCATGTTTAAAAGAACTCCAGTTCTTTCTCAAGCTATTTGTAAGTATAGAAATACTAACATTTAATCCTATTTACAAGCTTAATTAAACACCTCCAAACCTTTGAAACTGCATTCATTAAGTTTAAGTTCCCCAGTTGTCTAACAATCCCTCTAGTTCTTAAGCGATTCTAAAAAATTCAATAAAATCAGCTTCAGACCACCATGAACATCCTATTCTCCTAATTGTTCTAATGTCATCTGTGCTCTTGTGAAATTCCTGGACCACCTCTCTAAATAACTTCCCCACAGTAATAAAAGTGAAACACCGTATTTCAAACATGATGCTTTCTTAATATAAACCTGTACAATCCGCTCATAGAATCAAGTACCATTATGCTCAAATCCAAACGACGTTGACCATGAAGAGCCAGCGCAGCCGTCTGACTTTAGGTGGCCAAGGACAGGAGAACATGAGAGTGGATTGGAGTGGTGTGACAACGACCCAGACATCAGGGACCACAGGCACAATGCAGTTACAAGATGTTTCCCAAGAAGGAGGTCAGCCATGGGACTCAGGTAACAGCCGCCAGTTCAACACTGCAGAGCTTCTTCCTGCCTAACCCGCGCCCTGTGGCTGACCATGGCTGCTGCCACCTAAGCATCACAGAACGCAAAGCCCCTGCTGGGAAAGACCACGGTGCAGCCTGCCGACCCTGTGTGGGCATGAGAGTGTGCCAGGCCAGGGACATGCCCTTAGGAGGAGGGAAGAGCCTTCGGCCTGTGCTGAGCACACTGCCTGCCCGGGAGCAACTTGCTGCTCCCAGATTGGCGTGCGCCATCTACTAACACTCTTAAGTATTTGATGAAAGAAATGAACATGCGCACAACAGAGAGCCTCACAAAAGCCTGCTCACAAATGGTGGCCACGGTTTTAAAAACCATTGCCCCAACTGGAAACAGTCCGAGGGTCCCCCAGCTCATGGGCTTATCCATGAATTGTGGCAAATCCATAAAATGGAAAGCACTGCACAGGAAACAGGACGGGCTCCACCTCGCCGCACCAGGAGGAGCCCAGACACTGTGTAGAACACTTAGAGAAGCCAAAAGGCTATAGGCTATGTGCTTCCATTAATATGAGATTTTGGAAATGGCAAATCTGGGCAAAAATCAGATTTACATTTGCCAAAATCAGGGGCCATTGACCACAACGTGATCAACAGGGTTGCACTGGTGATTATCAAGGGTGTGCATTTGTCACCACCCATAGAACCATGCACCTCAAAAGCAGGTGAATTACCCAGCACAGTGGCGCATGCCTGTAATCCAGTGACTCAGGAGGCTGAGGCAGGAGGATCACAAATTCAAAGCCAGCCTCAGCAACTTAGTGTGACCCTAACAATTTAGTGAGAACCTGTCTCAAAATAAAAAAGGGGCTGGGGATGTAATTCAGTAGCTAGACACCCTTGGGTTCAATCCCCAGTGCCAAGAACAAAAGTAAACCAAACTAAACCTGGTGAATTTCACTGTATTAGAGACTACACTTCAATAAACCTGGCTTGTGGAACTATGTGCTGGCGAGCGGCGTCAGGATGCCCTTGTCCCAGGGATGCCTGGGGGTCCGTGTGTGGGGAAGGCAATGTATGCTGAGAGGAAAGTTAAACCAGGGCTGGGGACATAGCTCAATTGGTAGAGTGCCTGCCTCCCATGCACAAGGCCTGGGTCCAATCCTCAGCATTGCAAAAAAAGAAAAAAATGCAAAGCAAGAAAGCTTAAACTGTATTTCCTGAACCGCCCGTGTCAGCGTTGTCAGAATCTGCCGTAAAGGCATGGACGTAGAGAAAACAGAAGAGCAGGTGATTGAGAAGAGGTTGGTGGTGGGGCTTTGTCGCTTTCCTGACGGGGGTGCCTAGGGTTTGAATAGGAGGCGACTCCCACTCCTTCACTTGCTGACCTTGAGCCTGGGTTCCCTCACCTTCAAATGCTGACCATCCCTCCAGCGCTCTCTTAGGAAACTACCCTGAGGATCAAACTCAATGATCCTTGTGAAGGCACCCCAAAAGGCTAAGGATCTAGGGGCATAGGCTGGTGTAGCATCATTATTAGTTAATTATCCTTTGATATGAGAAAGTCTGTGCTGAAATGTGAAGTGCCTCAATAACAGTGAAAACCACGAAAACACAGCAGCCTAGTGAGAAAGCCTACCAAACATTTTCTTTCCTACCCAATTGGAGTAGCAAACTCTTCAGAGTAATTACCCTAAAAAACAGATCTGCAGCAGCTTACGGCAGCCAGGCTCTGTCACTGCAGGCGTGCAAGGTGGGAAGGTGACATGGCACGTTCCTC
The DNA here is from genome assembly GCA_020662805.1 of Glaucomys volans. Classification (NCBI taxonomy): domain Eukaryota; kingdom Metazoa; phylum Chordata; class Mammalia; order Rodentia; family Sciuridae; genus Glaucomys; species Glaucomys volans. The sequence continues at coordinate 123,568 of JAJEJO010001958.1, forward strand.
CTGCGGACACACACAGGCCAGGCACAGTGCTGTGAGGGGCTCAGCGAAACCAGAGTGGCACAGGGAGAGGGACCAGCCAGAAACAGGGGCCCTGCACAGCCACACTGGTGCAGGGACGGAGGAGGAGCACCAAGGACTCAGGGCTCTGGCAGCTCGAATGCCCAGATAGGATCCGGCCCCTTTCTATAATTTTCAGCTGTAAGCCTTGCATATCTGTAGCACCTTCATCAAATTGAGATGGAAGTTGAACAAAATCTCACTTTTTAAGAAAACATTGCAATTATTAGTGAGTTTGAGCTCAGCAGTCTAAAATTAAAAGTCTTCACATCCCTTAAATTTGTACGATCCAGAAAATAAAATCTGACTTATGATAATATTTTAGCGAGAGTAAAAGGACGGGCTTGGCTGAACGTTTGAGAACCACTTGCATTTCAACCCAGGAGGACTGTCGGGGAGAGAAACTGCAGGACCATGGAAGTCTGTGATGAAGGAAGGTCAGGGCAAATGGTCATCTTGACCGGAGTCATCAGAAGACCCTCTGAGACGGCTGCACTCCACCTCGTCTCCACCTGAGATTCGCAGGAGATTCCAGAGACAGCACCCTTGCTGGCAGATGGCTAAGCCAATGTCACCCAAAGGCAAGGTGGTCACACTCAGGCAAAGCCAAGCCCCCCACTCTCTCCCACATATGAAATTCCACAATCCTTTAAAGAATTCTGGCTGGGAAGCTCGCCTCCTCTGAGTTCAACTGGTAAAATACATGAGCATCCTCAGAGATCCACAGCTCCTGGGTCATCTCTAGTTCCTTGATTTAAAAATGAGTTTTCCACCACAGCTGTCCCTTGTAAGGCCATCTGCACTCGGGAACTGGGACTGACGTACTTTCCAGTCTGAGTTTAAGACTGAATGTACAACGGACAGGAGCCAGGCCATTTCTGATCACAGAACTCCAACCTGCAGCCTCTGCAGCAAGCAAGAGTCCGGACTGGGTCAGTGACCGCCACCAATGCTGCATTGGTGCCCTGTGTCTTGCACCAGGCCAGCCAGAGGAAGCCAAATATGGCCTGAAAACCAGCTGTGTCCAACACCCTGTGCCTGGCGGGCCACCTCCCAGCTGTCCCTGGCCAGCAGGCTCTAGCCAGAGCGTCCTGATGCCTCTTGTTTTTTCTAACTACACATCTTTCCAACTCCCTTCTGCTTACTGAGGCCAGGGCAAAGGGACAGCGAGTGTAGGTGATGAACAACTGGCTCAGGAAGATGGGGCTGATTCAAAGGAGATGAAACGCTAATACCCCCAGAGCTCTCCCCCTCCTCCAACCTGTTGCCAAGCGTACCTGCCCCCAGGGAACTGTTCCTCCCTGCAGGGAGTTGTTAACCAATGCCCCCTGGGTGGCTCCCTTCCTCCTGTACCCCCGGAAAGCTTTCTTCCTGCCCTTGGATCACTGTACCTTTTGGGTCAGGTAGACAGAGTGGGAGGAGGGGGCATGAGAACAAAGGAAATCTGAAATCTGTAAAAGGGGCAGGACACCCACTCCCTTGGGCACCAAGGACCCCCTCCTCTATGGACGAATCTCTCTCTCTCTCTCTCTCTCTCTCTCTCTCTCTCTCTCTTTCCTTCTCTCTCTCCCTCTCTCCCCCCATCTCTCTCTCCCTGTCTGTCTCTCTGCCCCTTTCTCTCTCTCTCTCTCTCTCTCTCTCTCTCTCTCTCTCTCTCCCTCTCCCTGTTCTATCCTCTAAATAAAACTTTTTTCTCTTCCCTTGGTGTTTCTTGGGTGTTCAATCTCCAACACCAAGGGAACCGGTGCCCAGATCCTGATTTATTTTCAATACCAGTATCATCTCTGGTCTCAGATGGAGCTCGGCTGGGACCTTCACCCAGGTAAGCACCTTCACGTGCACCCCACATCTTTCTGAGGTGCCTCTTTCTGTCTCCTCATTTCTGGAGGACAGTAATGGCACCTGTAGGCTAATCAAATGCAGTTGGTGTGAGCCACCATTCTACCAGACTCAGGTGACAGGGTTCGCAGCCTAGGTGGCTCCCGATCACCTGTCCTGCAGGTCAGGCAGGTTGGATTCTCACTCTATCCAGGCTTGGAGTGCATTTGGCATGAGGACACAGTGAATCTAATCCTGGTCTGCCTTTGGATGCGTGGAGACGGACAAAGGGTTGGAACAACTGCGAGTTTCTGGCCAGAGCCGCTCCCCGGTGAACCTCAAAGGTTTCTTCCCCGACTCTTCTCCCAACCGCCCTTTTGGGGTACCCTGTGGTGACTTGTCAATCAAGCGGCACTGAGCAAAAGCCCCCAAACACACACACCTCCCAATGAGCCATGCTGCACTCTCCCACGCTCACCCCCCTAAGTGCCCTCCTCCCCTCGCCAATCGGACTCTAGAGTCTGGAGAGGGAGGTTTTACACGGAGTGGTTCCGGACAATGCCTGGGCTCCCATTGGCTGCACACGAGCCCTCTACAAGCCCATGGGGTTTCCCATTGTTGCTGTGTTCCCGTGTGCTCCCTGAGTCTCCGTGGCTGCAAATAGGGAGACTTATGCCCACAGCCCCCGAAGGTTCCCTCGGCTCTTTATTCATAAACTGCTTATTCCAGCCTTTACCCTTAGTGTTCCTCTGCAGCCAAACATGGTCTCAAACCAACTCTCCATCTGAAAAGAAAATGATCAGGTCCCATAGGCGCCTGCTCTGACGGAGTGTCTCCCTGGCTAGGGGACGTCCCCTGAGAATCATGGCCATCAGAGGGAAATACAAATTTTAATACCACTCTGTAGCTCAGTCTTCCCTGTAAAGAGGAAGGACACAGTCTGAGGATCCTGTGTGTGGGCCTAAGGACTTCTCAGACCTTGTTTTAAAACCCAAATTGTGCCAAAATGTAAATTAGATTCAACTCCGACCCTCCATTCTAAGTGAGGCCAAATCCCACCCCATGTTCATTATCTATTGGGAGGCTCAACACAGACAGATCAAGATCATTCAGAGAGGAGTCCCGTGTCCTCCCGGGGGTTACGAGTCACACGATAAGGGCGGACAATCCACAGGCTTGCATCTTTTTCATGGCCATCCATGAAAAGGTGCCTGGGTTATGGCACCCTGGTGAGGCAGCAGTTAAATCCAGAGGTCATGCCTGGAGGAAGGGGCAGGACCTGCTGACCACTCAGTCTCTAGGAGCTAGAGGCCCCAGCATCAGGGGACGTCCCCTAGCCAAGGAGGCTCTTCCTCAGTGCAGGCGCCTATGGGACTGATCATTTTCATTCGTTTCATGTTGTTGTTCAGAGAGGAGCCTTACCCTCAAAAGTAATGGGAGATGATGTCACATAATTGTCTGCATCAAACCTGACCTGATGACCAACTGGGGAAATGAAGAAGCATGGTTGAATGCCCTATGCTTGAAGTTTTGCTCAAAACGGAGCTCCCCTTACTTAGCTCCTGCCAGGTCTCTCTCTCCAAGGCCTGCATTAAAATGTAAATTGCAGAGACTGGCAGAGCTTGCAAGGCTTGCAGAGAACCAGTTGAGACCAAAGGGAAAAAAAAAAAAGTCTCACTGTTAAATTGAAGCTGCTGTGGGACCTAAACGGCTGGCTCTCTTGTCGCCCTGGCACTCTGCCACCCTGCCTTCTTAACAAGTTCCTGCCTAAACACAGAAGCACAGGGAGGAAAGATTGAGTGATCTCACACGGGCAAGTCTTCTTTACCTTGAGAATCCTTCCCTGAGGATCTCAGGACTCTCACATTTTTTAAAAATCTGAACTGACTTAATCCGAACCAAAAGTGAACTCTGATCTGATAAAGGTCCTCGGCCTGCTCTTTACTAGAGTGATTACAACCATGTCATTTTTGGTTTTAGAACTCCTCCTTTTTAAACTTCTGTATTTTCGAGCTCATGGTTTTGTGGTGAATTCACATTTGATCGTGTGTGCCTAAATTAATATATTTCTCTAATCAGTCTTATTTCATCTAACTATAGAGGCTTTTACAATCTGTCTTTGTTTAGAGACCAATTTTTCAAGTGTTAGCTCTCAAATACATTGAAAATTTTCCTTTTACAAAATCCTACATAGTGATATTGGGAATAAATATGATAACCATTGAGGACATTTTTTAGTCAGCTTCTTTCTGCAGTGACTGAAAGACCCAACAAGAACAACTGTAGAGGAGGAAAAGTTTGTTTAAGGGCTCATGGTTACAAAGGTCTCAATTCATAGACAGCAGGCTCCATTCCTGGGGGCACGAGGTGAGGCTGACATCATGGCAGGGTGTGTGGCAGAGGGAAGCAGCTCACATGGTGATCAGGAAGCAGAGAGAGAGAGAGAGAGAGAGACTGCACTCTCCATATATAAAATATATACCCCACACCCACTCCCAATGAACGACTCCCTTCAGCCACACCCACCTGCCTCCAGTTACCACTCAGTCAATTCCGTCAGAGATTAATTCACTGATTAAATTAAGATTGTCGCTCGATCATTTCTCCTCCAAACCCTGCATTGTCTCACACATGAACTTTTGGGGGACACCTCACATCCAAACAGGACAAGTGGCACCTGAAGCCTCGGTTTCAGTGTCCCCCGGCTGTCAGACTTTACACCCCACATTTCCAACTGTGCAGGTCGGCCCTGTATTTACATCACAACGTAAAAGTCAGATGGGTTCTGTTTCAGTTTCTAACAGGTTAAATTTAATTGTTGCCTTGTACTTGTGGAGAGCTACCTACAAACGCAGCAAGATCTCTGTGTGCTGTCTGCGTATGTGTGCACACCTGTGTACTGTGTTGCTGTGTCACATATGTGCTGTGTCCACATGCATGTACATGGGATCAAAATTAGCACAGAGAGAGATGAGCACTCATAAATCAAAATCTAAAAGAAAAATGGATCCAAATTCCTTTTAGATCTTGTAACTTAAAAAAAGGATTCAATTTAAATAAGGTAAACAGATGAGAATAAAGATGTCTTTAAAATTACTAACACACAAATTTTCTAGGTCATCAGACAATTAACCAAACTTAGGCTTCTATAAAATGTCTAGAATGGAATATTCATTGCTTGTAGGATTTTTTCAACAAGAAAGAAATGCTAGTATTTTTAACTATAATTGTCTGATTTCTTGATTTTTACAGTTAAAAGTGAGTGACTTTAATCTTCATAAATGTGTTTGTTAATGAGACATTTTATTCATTTACAAAGTTAAAATGCTAAAACATGAACTGCTAAATACAAAATCAAGTACTCTTAACTTCTTAAATTCCGTAAGGTAATATATTTAAACATTATGGGTGTTTTCATAAATGGGTAAATGAAAAAGGTTTGAGATTACTTTGTTTCTGGGTCTTCACTAAAAACAAGGTTGCTAAGGGTTAAGATTCTATCAGGTGTAATTCTACATACAAAGAGTCCAAAAGGTTTCAACTGGGTTTCAATTAGAGTTCTGTAAAAACAAAGTGTTTCATCTTATTAAAGTGTAGTAATTTGTCTAAATTTCATATTCTTTCAGAATGTGAATTTTTAAAAGGGTCAACAGAAAAGAGATATGCAAAGATTCTAGGTATGGAAATGTTTTAATATGAAAGTAGAAGTAAAAAGAAATGTTTCTGGATGAGGAAGTCTTCATATGATAAGGTAAAAAGTTGTAGAATGTCTAAGTAAGTTGCAGAAGGTTTATAGAGGGTAAAGTTCAAAAAGTATGAAACTAAATTGGTTATATACAATTAGCATAATCAGTTAAAACTATTGAAGGTTTTACCCTAAGGTCAAATAGTAATGTACTGATATAAACCAAAGTTTATGGGTTTATATCCTCTTTGGGTTGAAGTAACAAAGATTTCTTAAAATATTAATTTGTTCTTATCTATCAAGATAACTTCTTGTGTCAAGTTTTATTCTTCAGAGAAACTTGTCTTAAAGAATTAGAGTTTGCATAACTCTGGTTGAACAACTGTTATTTTAGAGTATCATGCTACATTACAGACTCTAAATTTTTCTTTAAAAGCTAAACTTTGTTAATATACGAACATCAGTGCAATTGTGACGCTGATACTTGCTTATTGGTATAACAAATGTGTTCATATCTTCCAAGTATACAAATTTTTTAAATATAAGATTTAGAAGAACATCTTGCCAAGGTGGTGTTCTTCAAACTAACGTTTGAAGTAAAGATTTGGGATTATAAAAATTATGGTTCTTGGTTCATAGCTATTATACAAACTCAATAATTTTACTCATATTTTCCTTGTAAACTTTGTAACTATTGTAGAGCTTTACAGAAGGACAACTTCTAATATAAGAACCTGAGTTAATTTGAGATAATAGGCCATCATCTACAGGACAGGCAGGATGTAAGGCTGACGTCCAATACTAACACTGACCCCAATTAAATAGAAGGGGTAAATAACTGTAAAGTTATAGGCATTACAGCTAAAACCCAGTACTCTTAATTTAAGACTGGAGAAACTGGCTTGCTGGATGTTTAAAACCAAAACCTAAAGACTAAAGGACATAAAAGGGAAAAGGGCCAAGAAAGAAAAACTAGCCAATATTTGGCTCTCGCCCTCTGAAGTCAACTCAAACCCAGGGAAGAAGGGGACTTCTGTAAGAGCTGTGCAACTCTGGGCTCCATGACCTCCTGATCAGGGGGATCACTGAGACCCTGGAGAACAGAAAGCCGACCAAGGGAAGCCACATGGTCAAGGAGACTCTGACCCATCTGAGCAGATGGCACTAAAGGAGCTAAGAGGTTGCTCTCGAGTTCCCAAGAGTGACCCCCTGAGGGAACTCAGCTGACTATTAGCAGTAGATAGTAACAAGGTTGATTTGACCCTGTTGGTCCTAAACACTTAGCAAAAACAGTTATAACCAAAGCACGGCCATACCTGGACATGTAAAAGAAAAGAGAATAGTTCTTTTAATAGAACTGAGATGTACACTTGGGATAGCCCTACCAAGAGTGAGCAAGACTGGAGGCTATAAGAGAAAAATTATTAGACGGGAGTGTCTGATAACTATCAAAAGAGACTATCAGAGTCATAAGGGTTTTTTTTAAAATCAATTTAAGGCCTACACATTTTCCTAACCTCCTACACAGGTAGGCTTGATCTGTGTTTGCTAGTATGATTATCTAGCCCTAAGTAACAGAGTTAAAGGGATCTCAGCTAAACAGAGGTTATGCCAATAAAAAGACATTTTACAAAAATCAGATGACATTATGTATGGTAACTACATCTCATAGGGGCATCTACAACATTATAAAAACTAAGTGTTATGTTTACATTCCTGGTAACTCTGACAGTGTAACTAATACCATTCTCTATTCCCAAATAGAGACCATTCCTCACCAGCCTTGTCATGGGGAAAACCTCTTAGCTCTTGCACCTCCTGGGGAGAGATTACTGGTTTCTATCATCATCACGATATTCCCTGACATGTTCCAGATGCTGTGACATTTATCTCGTATTAATTACATTCTAGTACTTGTATCCTCTTGTTTCCCTCATAGACCCACTCACCTCCCAGATGACTTTACAACCTGTTGCTTCCAAACCAGACTCTTGCACGGACCCCTCAATGGACACAAAACATTCCTAAAAGGGAAACCCAAACTTCTTGCCCCACGCTGCCCCTCTCAGCCCAGCCAGCGTGGTCATCATCCATTTTGCCTTACAGCAGTAAGGGTTCTGTTATCAGAGGCGGGATTGAGGCTGGGGCAAAAGGGCAGTCAGTGTAGGTGATGAACAACTGGGTCAGGAAGATGGGGCCTGATTCAAAGGAGATGAAACGCTAATACCCCCAGAGCACTTCCCCTCCTCCAGCCTGTTGCCAAGGTTACCTGCCTGCAGGGAATTGCTTCTCCCTGCAGGGAGTTGTTAACGAATGCCCCCTGGGTGGCTCCCTTCCACCTGTATCTCCTTGGATCACTGCATCACTGCACCTTTTGGGTCCATAGGCAGGATTGGAGGAAGGGACATGAGAAAAAAGGAAATCTGAAATCTGTAAAAGGGGCAGGACACCCACTCCCTCAGGCACCAGCTTTGGACCCCCTTCTCTATGGAAGATTCTCTCTCTCTCTCTCTCTCTCTCTCTCTCTCTCTCTCTCTCTGTAATCTCCTCTAAATAATACCTTTATCTTGCATCAGTGTTTTGCAGGTGTTAAGTCTTCAACACCAGGGGAATGGGGATCTAGAATCATCTCTGGTCTCACTATGAATCCCATGCAAATGGAGGTGATGATGGTTGACTCCTTGGCCACACCAAGCTATGTAAACACCCTCTACTGATTCTCATTTGGGTGATCTTCATTTGTGTCCACAATGACTTTTTGGGAAAAGTCATACTTTGCTGTTCTATGCAGAGAAATACTTGCATGAAGAAAAAAAGAACTTATCTTCCAGAAGTAAGCATACATCAGTCACCTTTCTGTTACTGTAACAAGTCCCTGAGATAATCAAGTTTTAGAGAGGAAAGGTTAATATTTGCCTCATGGTTTCTGGGGTTCCAGACTGTGATTTCTTTGCTCTTAAGCTTGTGGTGTGGCAGCATGTCCAGATGGAAGCACAAGGCACAGCAAAACTGCTCACGCCACGGTGGGAAGCAAAAGAGAAAGAAGGAGCTAGGGTCCCATTACCTCCTTGGAGAGCCTGCTCCTGATAACAAAAAGACCTGCCATGGGCCCAGCTCCTAAGGTTCTGCCACCTCCCAGGCGCACTGTGGGCTGGGGTCCAACCTTCAACACACGGACCTTTGGGGGAGATTTATTCAAAACATAGTGTTTTCGGAGACAGTTAGTTAAGCCTGAACTATTCTGAAGAGCTTACTTTCTACAACTACCATCCTACCCATCAATGTGCCCTTCAGGAATTCCATCTGCTGGGCCACCTATGCAAAGTCAGTGTGGCCTTTCTCCAGTGCCAAACTGATTCTCTCCTGCAAGATCCCCTTTCAGCCACTGGGCCCAGGACCCAGCCCCACAACACATCCTGGCCTCTCTCCTCTGAGATGCCCCAAGACTGTAAGAACAAATGCTCCCTGGCTGAAATAATTTAGTTTTCCTAAATGATTTTAGTACTCCTTAGATGAATAACTTAGTTTTCCTAAATAATTTAATTTTCCCCACTCACCCACATGTCATGGTAGTCTGTTTGGTAAACTGACAGCTGATGATCCTGAAGATTTTTCCAGGGTTCCATCAAGATCCTCTCATTGCCAGGACTCACTAATCTCAACCAGAACAGCACGCCTCAGAGCAGTGACTCCTCTGTCTGGCACTCAGCCTGAGCTAGGATCTCCTTTGTCCAGCTCCCAAACTCCAAGGGTCTTCTGTCCTCTAGGATGAGGCTCCCTCTTCAGGAATCTGAAGACTTTGGTGGAAGTCTGTCTTGCTTCTCTGTTCTTACCACCTTTTTTCTGTCGTTGCTTCCTCTGTCAGTCTGTAAGAGGAAACTCACAGCTGGCATGGAAGGGGGGCTCGGTCTTACAGATGAACGTGGATCATGATCGGGGTCACCTGTGTCTGTACTCACAGGTATTGGTTGAGTTGGCTTCTCTTGTGTGTCGTCCTCCTGTTCTAGTATCAGGATGATCCTGGCCCTATAAATGTAGTTCAGGAGTGTGCCTTCCTCTTCTGATTTTTGTTAAGAATTGAAATTAATTCTATAAATGTACAAATCAGGGGCTAGATCTTTTGGATAATAAGCTTTACATTACAAATTTAATGTTTTTATTTATTAACTGCATTTTCAGAATTTTAACTTCTCCTGAGTTAATTTCTACAGTTTGTGTCCTTCTGGATTTTTTCCTATTTCATCACATTAATTAACTTATTGGCAGACATTTATTCATGGTATTCCCTTATATGTTTTTAAATGTCTGTAAGTTCTGTAGTAATGCTTCCTCTTTATTCCTGTTTATTTCTTTGAATCTTCTTTTTCTGTTGTCAACCTTCCTAGAGATTTGTTAATTTGGCCAATCTTTCCAAAAAGCCAAATTTGTTGCTCTCTTTCTGTGCTTTCTCTGGTTTGTTAGTTTCCATTTGTCAGTGTTTCCTTCCTTCTCTTCACTGGTGTCCTTTGCTCCTCTGTACTCATTGCCTGTTGGGAACTCTGGCTCAGGTTTGGGCCATGCTTCTCACCTCCATAGCAGACGTTCCTGCTCCAGCGGCACAGGGCTTGGTGTCTGGTTTTCCTCGTGATGGCTCTCAGGCCCATGGTTTCAATTTCTACCTATCTGTAAATTTCCCAAATTTCTTTCTGGTATTATTTTTAAATTTTATTTCATTGTGTTTGGGATACATCTTGTATGATGGCTTTAACCCTTTTGAACTTATTAGGGTTTATGTCGTGGACCAGCATATCACATTCCCTAGAGAGCATTTCACGTGCACACGAGAAGAATGCACTCCCTGACACTGTTGAGTGGAGTATTCCAAAGACATCTCCTAAGTCCAGTCAGTTCAGTTTTCCTCAAGTCTTCCATTTCCTTGTTGATATTCTGCCTAATTGTTCTAGAGGAGGCTGAGGCAGCAGGATTGCAAGTTCAAAGCCAGCCTCCACAACTAGGTGAGTCCTAGTCTCTCAAAGTAAAATAAAAAGGGCTAGGATGTAGTTCAGTGGTAGGGCATCCCTGGGTTCAATCCCCAGGAGAGAGAGACAGAGAGAAACAGAAAGAGAGAGAGAGAAAGAGAAGGGAGGGAGGGAGGGAGGGAGGGAAAAGAAAAGAGGAAGGGAGGAGGGAAAAGGAGGAGGAGGAGGGAAAAAAGAAAAGGAAAGAAAAGTATCTGCCCCATCACTGGTTCATGTCCCTCACTTCCACTGGGCACCTTTGGGGTATTCTTTACACAGCGGGGTCCATGCAGCCATATGCCCTGCTCCTGGGACAGGTGGTCCACAGAGGCAGCTTCAGAGCAGGAGAGGAAGGAGTGGGATCTACCTTTTTGGCTCCCTCCCTTCCTCTCACCCAATGGGGAGTTAGCGCCTCTGCATACCTGCTCATCCTCTGGGCTCTGCTGCCTCCACACAAGACAGCAGATGCGACAGGGGGAGTCAGAGGCTCTGGGCATGTGGATGGCTGGCCAGATGCAGGCTGAAGCCCTGGGGCTGCAGGTAACTGGTCAACCCTGAGAGCAGAGCCCTGGGGACCCACACAGTCGCTTCCAGCTGTGTGGGCAGCTGTGGATCCAGGAAGCAAAGGAATCTAAGCAGGTTCATTGACTCAATCTGGTTGCACACATTCTCCGGTTACAAAAAATATTTCTAAAATGATTTGGATCTTCATTTAGGTGTGTGTCCTCCCTTCCATGCTTTTTTGAAGCTCATAAAAATTGTTCATGGTGATTTTCTGTGGAGAGTGGGGATTGTACTTTATCAAGTTTTTATTAGAAAAAAAATAATGTATCCTTTTCTTATTTTTTTAAAAAAATATGTTTGAATGTGTTTAAAATAAAAAGTGACTGCGAGCCAGCCTTCAGTACTGGATATCAAGTTCTGTCAAATACGTCACAGGTCCTGACTGCTCTAAGGGAGCATGTGGAGGACTCTTGCCCTTGGCCTCCTAGCATGCCAACTCCAAAGTCAGAGAGAGCAGGATGTGATAATTGCTCCTGAGTCCAGGTGTGGGACAGCATTCCCTGCTGTGACACTGCGACGTCGCTCCTCAGGCAGGTTTCTGGGAAACCAGAGACTCACAGAGACTCCACAGCGATGAGAGCACAAACTCCCCTAAGCAGACACGGCATTCGTTGAAATCCCCCATCTGCAGAGTGGGTCAGACCTGAGCGATGGGCAGAAACTCTCTAAAATAAAGCCACATACCATTAAGAAAAGGCTAATGAGCCAGGCACGATGGTACACAACTGCAATCCCAGCAACTCGGAAGGATGAGGCAGGAGGATCATGAGTTCAAAGACAGCCTCAGCAACTTAGCAAGGCTGTAAGCAACTCCGCAAGACCTTGTCTCAAAATAAAAAAAAAA
>JAJEJO010001958.1:140532-186946 GCA_020662805.1 Glaucomys volans
ATCATTTGCTTTTACGGGGAGAGCTCTGTGACCTTCCAACAAGTGGCCTCCGCATCCATACAAACCAACAGCAAGGGAGGAGTCCTCAGGTGCTGGGGACAATGGCTGTGCCCCCTCCATAGCTTGTCCACTATGCCATCCCACTCAGAAGACCTCCCCTCCACTGCAGCCCCCAGCCGAGGACAGCAGCACTGAGCAGGCTCCTCTCCTCTCCGTCCACAGGCACCTGGCCCTTGGAGGTCTCCCTTCCCCCAGGCCCCGCCTGCCTGGGCTTTGCCACCCCCTGAACTGCAGTCCTTGCTGCCATTGGGCCACATGGCCACAGACACACCAGCGCTCAGGCCGTCCTGCCTCTATAAAACGGGCATTACTGGCCTATCTGATACCCTACCTCTAAAGGTTGCCAGGACAGCACAGGAAGTTCGTCCCTCCGTGTCAAGAGTGTTCTGGGTGAGCTGCCCCACCCTGTCCTGCCAGCTCCCTCATAGGCTGGCCTTTGTTGGCTTCAACCAGCGGGAGGCACCAGAGGACGCCAGAGGGGGAAGAGAAAGAATCCGCACCCTTCTGCCTCCAGGCTGCCTCCCACGCACAGGCCAGGGACAGGTGACGCCCTCCTGATCCCAGCTCTGCCTGAGGCCCACCTGGCTCAGGCAGCCAGTCCCCCTCTGCCCCGGGGCCCTGACCCTGAGCACCCAGCTCTCTGCAATTAGTGCCTCTGATGCCTTCCCTGGGCCTCTGAGTGCAGCTCTGTCCCCGCCAGGGCTCCTGAATGAAGTACCACATGTATACAAAAGGGGACGTTGTCTGGGGAACTCAAGGGGTGAAAACAGGAAGAAAGCGAGAGCCCAACTAAAAAGGGCAGGATTTAGTGTGACTGTGTGTCCCCGACAGTTTCTCAAGGACAGCCCAGCTTATGCCGGTCATCCCAGAAAAATTATCAATAGCGCCCTTCCCTCTCAGAAGAGTCCTGATTAAGACGATAAGGCAAATGGTACAAAGAGGAAAGCACCCAGACCTCTGGGAGCTGAACTGGGTGACCTCCAGGGCTGGCCTTGACGTCCTTATGAGCTGGCCTTGGTGACCTCAGGAGCTGGCCTTGGTGACCTTCTGTTGAACATCCACTGTTTTACAGAATGTGGACATCGAGCAAGGCCATTTGTGCTCCTGATGGATCAAGACCAAAGGAGGCCCGCTCATGAGCGGATCTGAACACACAGCACGAGCACCACAACCACCCCCGCCCCCCGCCCAGCCAGGGAAGTTCAGGCACTTTTCTCCCCATTGAATCCATGAGCCTCGGTCCAATCTTCCCTCTGTCTCCGGCAGGTAGAGTAAGCTCCCCAGTCAGAGATCCCTGCTGCTTCCCAACCCCAAACACAGCAAAGCCCGCGTCCTCACACATCCCCAGGCCCCCGCACAGCCCAGCTCCCGCATGCCCTTCCTGTCCTCCCTCCCCGGGATGCCCAGTGCTGGGCACGGGCTCCCTCCCTAGGAGAGCCAGCCTACTTGAGGAAGAGCTAACCCCCTCCCACACTCAGCTTGCCCTGGTGGCCTTGGCTGCAGGACTTTGATGATACTGAGCCTCAACCTGGCAGTCAGAGCAGAGGCGGATTTCCAGCCCCAACTTCTCTGAAGTTGGAGAGAAGCAAGACAAGTCCCGAGCACCGTGAAGGCACCTCCTTTTGCGCTGCTGACCCGTCCATCGCTTCCCTTCTCAGCTCACCTTCCCCTGGATGATCAGAGTTGACGCCGCCAAGTTCCACCATCCTGACTGCTGTGCTTGAAGGACGAGCCTCAGATGACTTGCCACGTCCCACAGAACGCAAGGAGGAGGCCGGGCTGGCGCAGTCCAGAAACCGGCTGGGCACCCTCCGAGTGCTGAGTGATGCTGGTCCCCTCACAACTACTTTCCATGTGCAAATTAGATCTAAGAGACCCATAAAATGCTGATCACTCCTGACGGCCACGGAGTCCCTGAAGCTGAATCATGACATGTTTCCAAAATACTTGCCCGTAATCAAGTTGTGCTCCGAGAGTAGCTCGGTTGTCCACTGGGGATCACTTGGACTCGTCTCCAAGCCAAGGGTCTAAAGGCTGGTGTTTTGTTTCTCAAATCATCTTGTGTTTATAGCAGTGGGTCACTGTAATCCAATTATCTGGCCTTTGCTTTCCACCCTGGTTTTTAATGATGGCCCGTGTCCACCAGGGGACAGCCAGTCTAGTCAGCAGTGACGCCTGGTAAAAGGATGCCCGCGCATGATCAGAAGTGAGGCAATGGACCAGGGTTTGTCTTGCCCTGTCCTCGTCCCGCCCAGCCGTCCGCAGCGCACTCTGGACACACCCCTTCCCCTCATGCCACAAAGACCCCAGGCGGGGCTGTTCCTGCCTCCTCTTCCTCACATCCTGCTCTCTGAGTGTGATGACCGATGGGTCCTGTGTGCCCATGTCATTCCTCTCAGGTGACCTATTTGCAGTGACTCCAATCTTCTATTTGCATTTTCTGCCCCAAGCCCAGAAGAAAGGCTCGAAAGTCAGGATCCTGTTGCATCCCTCACCCGGGCTGAGTCGGAGGGGCAGTGGGCACGATGCTGAGAAGGAAAAGCTCTCGATGACGGAACTGAATGAGGGTTGGGACAGAAAAGCCAAGGCGGAGCGGGGAGTAGAGCCTGAGACAGCAGGGTCCTGAAGACGCTGCTCACCTCCTCAGAGGCCGCGGGAAGGGAAGGGACCCCTCCCAACTCCCCACAGGAGCCGCAGCTCCTCCTGGAGGGTAGGGAAAGGGCACTGCAGCCGCCCACAAGCCCTCCCCCTGCCACCTGCTCTAATTCCATCGCATCCCTCATCCCTGAAGCCCCGGGCTGTCACAGCAGGGGCTGTGGGGATCGGGTGGGAGGGGAACACAGGTGGCCAACCCACCTGGGAGCCGGGTGCAGAGGACTTCCACTTTGCAGCAGTCGGTGCCAAGCAAGGGAAAAGGAGTGCGGGGAAACGCGGGCAGAGGCACGGGGCTTCCAGAGGTGCTGGCTCACAGTCTCGGAGCCCAGAGGCCCACAGTCCACCCTCTGCAGGCCGACAACTGAGGAAGGGGGCTGGATGTGGGCCAGAGGCAAAAAGCTGGAGAGTTGATGGTGCGGACTCCTGACTGAGCCCAGAGGACTAAAACCCAGGACCTCTGAGGGCAGGAGAAGATCTGAGTCACAGCTGGGCGGGTGGAAGGAGGGGAAATTTACACTTCCTTGGATAATTCTGTTCTGTTCGAGTCTGGAAGGATTTGATGATGTCCACCTGCGGGGAGTTGGGGATACCTACTCTTACACCCCAACTACCGATTCCAGTGCAAATCCCTTCTGGAAATGCCCTTGCAGACACACCCAGAAATGTTTAACTAACCACCTGTCACCTGATGTCCCCGTCAAGTGGACACATAAAATCAACCATCACACACATCAAAGACAACATAATCCACAAGACTGCCTGCCAAGAGCCACCCCAGGAGACACGTGGCCTAACAGCCAAGGAAGGAAACCACTAGTGCTGCTCAGTGGGAAGTCAGGATCCGATCCCAGAAGGCAGGAGGCAGCTGCCAGTCCCTTCCAGGCTTCACATTTATTTGGGAAACAGATGTAGAGTCAAGAAGCTCACATAGCAAGGGGGTGAGACTTTGCCAAAGTCAACCAAGGACAGGTGCAGACCGGAGGGTGGGCCTCTCTCGGCCAGCTCAGCACAGGCCTCCTGAGACCTTGGCTGCATTTTCTTACTTGCTGTCCTTGTGCGACTTAAGTCAATGACGACATTGGAAGGCACCAGCCTCCCCTGTCACTCCTCACTTTGGTCTGATGACGTCTTCCTACCCAGATGAAAATTTATTTGCTCTCCAATTTAGACAAATTGTAACTAAATAAATGTTTTTAACCTTGGTTAATCGGTGTTGTCTCCTCCTCATACACGTGCTTTTCACTTAATACATCATCACGTGTCTTCAATAAACGGAAACGTGGCGTGTGAGCAGTTCCAGTGCCTGCTGTTGAGTTGGGCATGGTGGTTTCCTGTTAGACTGTAGGACAAGCAAAGGTAGAACCTCAATCATTTTTTAAAGCAGTGGTCCCCAGGCACGGGCTGATGCTGCAAGCTGGCACGTCCAGAACGGACCTGTCACTCATGAGGCAGGTGGGTGTCAGACCCAGAGCTTCCGTCTGTCAGAGGAGTGAGCTTCCTGCATGGTGCCCACCAGATCAGACTGCCAGTCGGGTCAGGGCTACCCTGAAGCCCACTCCCTCCCATGATCAGGGGACAGTTCTTCCCCTCCAATCCCTCCCAGTTCCCCTGGGGATCCTGGCTCCATTTCCGCTGCAAAGCCAGGGAAAGCTGCTGGCAGCAACCCTCACCCACGGGTTTTCCTTGTTTGCTTTCTGTTTTCCAGCTTTATTGAGGTATAATTGACAAATAAACATCCAGGGCACACAGCATGACGTTTGATACGCATATTCACAGTGAAACCGTGCCACGCCGGCCAATCAGCACTTCATCGTCTCCCCCTGCCACCAGTCAGTGTGTGATAGGAACACTTGAGAGCTGCTGTCTTAGCAAGCTTCACATATACAATCAAGATTATTAATCATAGTTCCCACCCTGCACATCAGATCCCCAGAACTTATTTGTCTTAGAACTGAAGGTCTGTACCCTGTGATCAACATCTCCTGGCTGCCCCAGCCCAGACCTTGGCAATCTCCATTCTACTGTCTGCTTCTGTGTTCCACATTTTTTAATTCCACATGTCAGCAAGATCACAAGGTTCTTGTCTTCCTGTGTCTGGCTGATTTCATTTAACATAATGTCCCCCAGGTTTTGCTGTTTTGTTGCAAATGGAAGATCTCCTTTTTAAGGCTTCGTAATACTCCATTGCATGTACATACCACATTTCCATTCAACTATCAATGGACACTTAAGTAGTTCCCATTCCATGGCTACTACGAACAATGCTGCACTCAGCTAAGTGTTCACTGTTAGATCAGGTGAAGGTCCGAGTATCCATGAGGTTCCCAGCATCCTCAGAAAGGATAACTGATCCAAGAGAGACGGGTGAAGGTGTCTGTTAGTGCAAGAATGTCACCTGATCCTGAAGAAAACAGTCCTGAGAAAAAGTCACACAGCACAAAAACCCACACCATGCTGAAAAGAAGATTGACCAAGGGGTCAGAGCTCAAGGAATCTTGATTTTTTTATGTATTGATTACATGTTTATATTTGAGAGCCAATTAATTTCAGACCGAAGACCAAGGTAACATGATGGAACAGGGGCTGCCTAGGATCAGGGCTAAAAGAAAGCAACAGGAGGTGGTGAAGCAGGCCGCGGTCACACATAGGGTCCTTTCCCGCTCCTAGGGTTGGCACGGAGGGGACAGGGGTGTCACCAGACCTGGAGAGCAGCCTGGCACTGGAGAAGGGGAGAGGGCACAGTCCCTGCCAACCAAGTTCCATCCTGGACACAGCACCCCGCTGGGGAACACGGCGCCCTCCCTGGGAGAGACCCTTCTGCAGGCAAACTGGTGTGAGTAGGAAGCAGACACACCCAGGGTTTAATCCTGCTGGGAACGGGCTCTGGGATTGGTCTTCCGCTCGGGGACACCGGGTCTCCGTCAGGATGAGGGAGCAGCACTGCTCCCCTCCAATCACCTGGTGGGTGGAGGTGGACCAAGGGGAGCGTCTGCTTTAATCTGCTTGCGCTGCTTCCACAAAGCCCAGGGCCTGCAGAAAGTACAGACTTACTTCTCACAGTTCTGCAGTGGGACGTCCAAGGTCAAGGTGAATTTGGAGTCTGGTGAGGGTCCCTCTTCCTTTAGGTAATGACCCCCGACACTCGGGCCTATTTCACAAGGTGCTGATCCCATTCATGAGGCTCCACCCTCGTGACTGAGTCACCTCCCAAAGGCCCTGCCTCTCTATTTTGTCACATTGGGGAATAAACTTCAACGAATGGACTTGGGGGGACACCAACATGCTATGTCCAGTGACGTGCTCACCTGGATTCTTGATCAATGGTGGCCGGTCCTCCGTTGTGCTTAAGTGCCCACCAAGCAGACCTGGTAGGATGGGGTGCTCTCGCTCTCTTGCTTTACGTCAAAGATCTGAGGCTAGTCACTTGACTTAAACAGACTCTTGAGTCACTGCCAGCCCGACTCAGGGCTCCTGCATGAGACCAGTGGAGCTGGGTTCTAGTTCTGCAAGCCGCAAGGGTCCTGAGTCTTGTCACTGCAGAATGGTGACCCGGAGGGAATGTACTCAGCATGCTAACAACGGGCTAGATCAGCATCTCCAAGGCGGAATGGTGGAAGTGAGCATCTCCCAGAAGTGCTCTCCTCCATGGCCTGCAGGCAGGTCTCAAGGAGCAGGTAGGTGACTTTGACCCCCAAGGGACATGTGGAAGTTTGTTAGAAGTTTGTTTGCTAGTTTGTTTTTTTATTTTTATTGCACATATTTAGGGGATACAATGTGACGTGCATGTATATACATACACATAATGTGAAATGATGAAGTCAAAATAATTAACATTTTCATTACATCAAGTATTCATCATTCTCTTTGATAAGACATTTGAATCTTATGCTCGTCAATCTTGAAACGTATTATTGTTGACTAAGGAGTTAGTAGCCAAAATGTATATGGAATTCAAACAACACAACAGCACGAAACCAAATTACCCCATGCAAAAATGGGAGAAGGAAATGAACAGACATTTTTTCAAAAGAAGGCATACAAATGGCCAAGTTCGTAAACACGGCTAATCATTAGGAAAATGCAAATAAAACCACAGAGAGACATCACCTCTTCCGTCAGGGCTGCTGTCTGTGAACAGCTGGTTGCCCTGGGCAATGGGAGGGGATGGCACCCCTGGCTGCTGGCGGTGGAGGCCGGATGCTGCTGAGCTCCCTCCACTGCACGGGGGCCCCTCATGCCAAGAGCCAGCCAGGCCTAACTGCAGAGACCCACTGTGTGCATGAGACGTGGCATGGAGGGGTGTATTGGGCACAGTCACGGGTAGGAGGAGGGGCAGGAAAGAGAATGGGAGGCTTCGATGGAAGAGGTGGGAAGATCCTCCGTTGGAGTCAATGAGGCACTTGGGCAGTGACAGAAAAAATCTGAAAAAGTTGAAAACTGATTTGGACCATCCTCTCCCCAGTGTTCTCCATTAGAAGATGCAAGGAAGCGCCCCTGAAGGGAGGGGACGGGGTAGGCAGTGCTGACCTTCACTTCTCCTTAATCCAGACCTTCTCAAACGGCTGAAAGACGCTCCAACGTCCTCCTTCTAAAAGTGACTGAATATTATAAGAAACGGTAAATACGACTGTTAGAAAACACCCCTGATTTCTGGGTGACGTCCCGTCAATAGCAGCGACAGCACCTATGGAGACGTTTACTAAGCATTTCCTGATTCATCTCATTACTTAAAGCAAAAACACGCTTCCAACTGGTTAATTGATAAAGATCAATGTACTGGTTCTTGAAATTGACAAACCCCAGGCATGGATTGGCCCAGTGATTCAACAGTGTCCCCAAGATTTCCTACTCTGCTTCCTCCTGCTGCTGGGTCTCCTCAGGGTCCCAGGGTGGCTTCTGGCAGGTCCTGCGAGCGAGAGTCGGAGTGAGCCTTTACTCATCTGGAGGCGGCCTTCCCGCCCTGCCTCTCTTCCTGAGACCGCTGAGCAAGGGTCAGGAGATTTGGGGCACACACATTGGAAGGAAGACGGGGATTTCTTCTCTAATATAGACTGTGTTTGGCCTTGTGGTCTTTCCCTTTGCCGACAGGGCCCCTGGGAGGCTCCAGCGACACTCGCTGCAAGAACGTTTGCCGTCGGCTGGGTTCGCCTGTGGAGTGTGTCCACGGCAGCAGGTCCTCCTCTGAGTGGGGTGGGTTTGAATACCGGAAAGTCACGAAGGTGGACTCGGGGGTGAGGAAGAAACACTCCGTGAGCTGCCTTGGCCCCCTGAGCCTCACAGACCTCGAACGCACCCCGTGGGCTCCCCTCCCTGACGGGCTTGCTCCCCCACTGTCGAGACAGCCCCGGCCCACCGCGTCCCCGCTCCCTGCCAGCCATGAAGCACCCCAGCTGACCATGTCCTCCCACAGGGGCCAGCAGCCACCTCGCCCTCGTTACTACAAAGCCTGCTTCACAGTTTGGGATGCCCTCCGCCCAGGATGTGAGTCTGCGTGACCAGTGAGCTGCTGCGGCCTCACCTGTCCAGTGCCAGGTGCTGGCTGCTGACCCCCGTCCTGCGATTCGGGGTGGGGTCCTTCCTTGGCCAGTGTGAGTGGAGCTGATCAGCATGGGTGCAGCCACAGCCACTGAGCACCAGCCCCAGGGCCTCGGGCGGCAGCAGCCCTCCTCCTACTGGCCGTCAGAGTCAGGTTCACCAGCAGGTCCGGTAGCTCCTTCCCCTGCCGGCTGCCCTCGTGGCCCTAGAGCCCAAAGGGACCAGCAGAGGCCATGGCTGAAAGTTCATGGACCCTCACTGGTGGAAGCATGTCCCTGTGGAAGCCAAGAACTCTGGACGTGCGGAGCTTGGAACTGCAGGACCAGGAGCATAGGCCCCACGTGAGCCAGAGGAGCCATGGAGCATAGGACTCCCTTCTGTTTCCACCTCTAACGCCGCATGAGACACAGCCCTATGCAGTGGCTGTTAATTTGGGGCATCTACCCTACCCTGGAAGACTGCCCTGTGAAAAAGGGAAAATGGTCACTGGTCATGAGAGGGAGAGGGAGAGTCCACCTCCCCCACTCTTGAACCTGGAGCTCCATCCATGTTGGCCTTGGTCAATGGAGTGTGGCACACTGGTGCTGGTGACAGCCACGGCTGGGTCACAGAGGCCCCACGGCGAGGTCTGGCCCTTGAATGCTTGCCCTTGGGCTGGTCTGTCTTGGACTAAGCCGTGAGGCAGAGAGAGGCCCAGGCCTCCCGTGGAAACACAGGTCGGGCTCCACTTGAGAGCCCCCATGAACTCCCAGCCAGTAACCAGTGTCCCCTTTAGCCCTCATGGCTAAGGGACAACAGGGGGCAGTGCCACACCACAGGGGTGACGCATGGTCTGGAGCACCTGCTCTTGGCTTCCTGCACCTACTGGACTGCCCGTTTCTGACCCCACTTAGGCCATTTCCACTGTACAATGGGCTGCTCTGGGCCCGCTGGCCAGTAGTCTCGATGGGCGCCCCAGAGGCAGCTCGTGAGGGACTCTGGCCACCTGGTCACTGGATGCCCCGTGGTCCAACACTGAGTCTCTGCAGTGCCCGGTAGCAAGACAAGCGTTCCTTTCAGAATGATGGGGTTACTGTGGAGGCTGGTGATGCAGCCGACAAGCCCACGTGTCCTCCCACAGGACCAGGGCCCAGGGAACCCTGAGGGGCACGCGGTGACTCCAGGCAGCCCCTTCCCACCTTCACGGCCCCCGCAGATGCTCAGACCCGCATACCAGACGGCCACAGCGGAGGGCCGGCCGCCCTGTGCAGGCTAGCTCACGACGCCGCCCCAAGGCCACCCTGCGGTCTCCAGGGCAGCGGGAGTCCAGGCCTGCGCCCCCGGCCCAGGTTTTGATGTAATTTTTTACGTGTTCCTTTCTCTGCGGGACTTTTGTTCAGCTCTTCATTTTTACGACGTTTGTTTTTGTCTCTCTGCTGCTGCGCTGGCCTCTGGCCTGTGTCCCCGTGAGGCCACTCAGGTCTCCGTCTTGGGTAACGCCACCGTTTAGCGACGCACTTCAACACCCGCACCGGTTCTAAAAGACGCTGGATCAGCTCCTTCCCTCTGTCGGTCCCTCTGCTCGGTAAGTCCCGGGGTTGGCTTTCCCGTGACATGAGGCCCTCCCCTGGCCTCTGCCTGGCCTTGGCCGGTACACACGGCTGCCACCTGGCTGGCGCACTGCTGCTCCCTCTGCTGAAGGTTCCTCCTCGCCTGGAGCCACCCCGGGGTTGTAGACACAAGGTCACTTTCTGCAGTTCTGGCACTTGACCGTCTGACTGAAAAGAAAGGCCCTTTCACACTTTCCTTCCAGTGTGTGGGTGGCAGGGAGGTACTGGGGACTGGCCCAGGGGGCTCTACCACTGAGCTCCACCCCAGACCTTTTGTTTTTTATTTTGAAGATCTCACTAAGTTTCTGAGGCTGACCTCAAACTTGTGATCCTCCTGCCTCAGCCTCCTGAGTAGCTGGGATCACAGGCGTGGCCACCACGCACAGCTTCTCTCACTTACTAAACGTTCTGCTCTTTCTGCTTTGCTGTCACGTCACTTTTGAGGCTTCTGATCACAATGACTCCTTTGCTTTCTGATTACTCGCCTGTGAGCCTGAGATGGTTTTCGCAGAGGACGCCTGAGTGAGGCACAGAGACACCGGCGGCTGCCACTCCCCTCCCTCCCTGGGAACCCGGGGATCTTGCACTGCGTACACGTGGGTCTTTGACTTCTGGAAAGCTTCTGGCTCAGAATTGAAGCACCAGCCTGTCTTGCACGTGGTCCCCCTGCTGACGACTTTCACTCTGTCTGGCTCGCAGACCATCCAGTCCCCCTTCCCTCCCTCCCACACCTGCTCTCCCTCCTGCCCTGTGGGTGCCCTTCCTTTGGGGCATCCTGGCCCCGCACTGATGCTGTGACATTTCTCATTGCACTGCAGAGGTCCCTCAGTCCCTCTCCCATCCTTCCTGCAGCTTCTGTCCATCTTCATTTCGGATTTTCGGGTTTCCGTCTCACAATGGCCCTTGAGTGTCCCACTCGTTCTGGGTCATGTCCGACCATCCTGTTTTCCTTCACGGCTGTCGCTGGGGGAGAAGCTGCATCTGAACTGGGCTGACGTCCCTCGGCATCCCCGTGGTAAGCCCTGCAGTCTCCTCTGGGTGGCTCTGGCTGGCTGCGGGGTCCTCCCTCGCTGGGTGGGGTCCTCCTCCCCGCAGGCACACCGCTTGTGGGGTGGCGGGGACTTTGTGGGTGGGAAGAGCGGTTCGCGTCCTATGATTTTTACGCCGCTTTGTCTTATAAGATCTGAAATTTTCCTTTCTCTCCTTCAATTATGTTCACCACCAACCACCTCCGTCCTTTCGCCCCAGAAGCTGCAGCTTTTGAAGGCTGGCTCCATGAGTCGAGTCACGGGACCGTCCCTGCTGTGGCCTGAGGCCTCAGGCGGCCCTGCCATGTTGGTGGTGGTTGCTGAGGGACCTGAGGCCTGCAGCTCGCCGTCTCCCCTCTGTGCGGATTTTTGGTGGTTGCCAGACCACTTTGCGGCCTCAGAGGCTTCGGCAGGGCCTGGGCTCGGGCAGTTTTATAGGTTTTCTCTTGTATTTCTTTGTTGGGGGCTTGTGTTCTGTATCATGGTGAGATGTGAGCCTAGGCAGCGTCATTGTTCCCAACTCCCTGGAAGAAAGCAACTCGTATTTTTTGAGTGACGTCTACACTCCTGACTTAAGCTCTGAATTTACGACTTAATTAAAGAAGGAATGTCGACAAAGCAGCAGATTTTAAAGAGTAATAAATAACCAGATTCCAAAACTGGTGTCAAAAGTTTTATAAGAATTTGATTTCTGAGAGGTGGAGAGTCTGCTGTTGAGGAGGCCGCTGCGCGGTGGGGATCTGAGTCACAGCCTTGCTCCTTCTGTCTGGGCAGACCAGGGGAGGCTGGTATGGCCAGGGGAGGCTGTGCAGGCCAGGGGATGCTGAGAAGGCCAGGGGATGCTGAGCAGGCCAGGGGAGGCTGTGCTGACCAGGTGAAGCTGAGCAGGCCAGGGGAGGCTGGTATGGCCAGGTGAGGCTGTTCAGGCCAGGTGAGGCTGTGCTGACCAGGTGAGGCTGGGCTGGCCAGGGGAGGTTGGTATGGCTAGGGGAGGCTGTGCTGACCAGGGGAGGCTGTGCTGACCAGGGGAGGCTGTGCTGGCCAGGGGATGCTGGTATGGCCAGGGGAGCCTGTGCATGCCAGGGGAGACTGAGAAGGCCAGGGGATGCTGAGCAGGCCAGGGGAGGCTGTGTAGGCCAGGGGAGGCTGAGCAGGCCAGGGGAGGCTGGTATGACCAGGTAAGGCTGTGCAGGCCAGGTGAGGCTGTGCAGGCCAGGTGAGGCTAGGCTGGCCAGGTGAGGCTGTGTTGACCAGGTAAGGCTGTGCAGGCCAGAGGAGGCTGAGCAGGCCAGGGGAGGCTGGGCAGGCCAGGGGAGGCTGCACATGTCCATTTTGCAGACCAGCAAGTTGAGGTCTCAGGCCAGTCATCCACCCACCACCAGAGAACAGCAACAGCTAAGAGAGAGAGAGTGCATGAGGAGGGTGCAGTCAGGGTCCACGGTGCCGGACAAGTGTCCCCAGTGTTGACCACCCCGGCTAACACAATAAGGGAGCAGATAACACGGC
The DNA here is from genome assembly GCA_020662805.1 of Glaucomys volans. Lineage (NCBI taxonomy): Eukaryota > Metazoa > Chordata > Mammalia > Rodentia > Sciuridae > Glaucomys > Glaucomys volans. The sequence continues at coordinate 152,906 of JAJEJO010001958.1, forward strand.
ACAGAGGTCGTAATGGATCCCAGTGTGGGTAGCAGAGAAGCCAGGAGGAAGGAACAGCAAGTGTTTCAGGAGACAGATTCGTTTAACCTGCTCTCGGCATCACACGACGTCCCCACCATCCAATCTTCACAGGCCTCCCCTCAGTATGCCCTCCTTTTATGTTTTTGTTATCAGTTTTAAAAATAAACTTAAATAAATAACTAGAAGTTATGAACCCAGGCCAAAAACACAAACAAAAACAAACTCAGGTAGTGACGGTGAGGACAGTTTCCTAGGAGATCAATAGTCTGAACAGAGATGTAGGATGATCCTGGAGTGTGATGCGTTGGCAAAAGAACCGACAGGCGGTGTTGCAGGGAAGCGGATGGTCCTTCCCTCCACCTGAAGACCTGTGTGCAAACGCACTGGCAGATGAGATCAGGTTGATCTGGGAGCCTGATGGTGGACGACATTGAATGACTTTGGGGACGTGCCAGCGTTCACCTAATCCAACCTGCTGGAGAAAGCGGTCCAGATAAAATTAATCATGTGTCCTGATGAAAACGTGTTCTGAGTCTGGGTACATGTGAGAGGATTCTACTGAGTAAAGCCGAATTAATTTCTCTAAGCTCTGAGCTTCCATGTGCTGGTTTGCATTATGAATCTTCAAAATGGGGATTAGTATTCAGCAATATTTCAAAAATACTGTTTGTGAAACTTCAACATAAAAATGAAATAAAATGCTGAGATCCCAGCCTGACTAGGGCAGAAATAAAGCTCAGATCAGCCTGGAAACTGGGCCTACTGAGGGGTGCTACTGGGAAAGATCACTGCTTCACCCAGGAAAGCCAGGGTGACGGAGAGCATGTAAAGGCTCAGCCACCAGGCGGTCCTGGGTGACCTGGCGCACCCTCTGCCCACCAAGGGCCCTCTCCTCCACTCCACACCCGCACTGTGGCTGAGGATTCAGGCAGCCGCGAACCCTCCCGCCCTCTGTGATCCTCTTGGCCAGTCTCTGAACCCTCCGTCCCAGTGCCGTTGCATCCCGTGACCGTCCACAGGCACAGCCCCACCATTCCTATCACCAGCATGAGCAGGGTGGAGAGTGTTTCCAGCCTCAGGCGACAGCCGTGCTGGCCATCAGATGATAGGCTGTCAGAGGCAGCCCCCCTTCTGTCTGCTCTGAATTGCAGAGACACGTTTCCCAGATTCTGGGTTCTGGATTTCTGGTAGATTTGGCCAATTAGAAGCCCTGGTGGTGCCAGGCGGCGAGATCTGGGAGGAAGGAGAACAGGGCCTTTCCCCTCCCCTCCCCACCTCCCACGGTGTCTCCAAGGACAGTAAGCCCCACCAGACAACTCCCTCGTGTTTCTGGCTCCTCGGCGCTGGCTCTGGGACACCCTTTTCCCACTGTCCCACTGGGTTAGGGTGGAGACTGCTCCCTGCTGCGGCTGAGCTCAGGGCGACACCCCCGTCCTCTCTTTCATTGCCTAAAATCATCCAACACTATACAATTAAAGCTACACTTTCCATTCCTGCCGGTACTCTAAGAGAGGACTCGAGAGCGTCTCCTGGGATCGGGGTTTTATGGAAGACATTTTAAGAGATGTTCTAGAAGAGTTTCTGTTAGAATTGAGAAACAGCCGTCATTGTGCACACTCACATTCACACGTGAATTCTCACATGCCGTCTGAGCTCGAGGACAAGGTTCATAGTAAGCAACGTTCTTCCTAAAAAATAAAACTAATAATACCTCGGAAAATATTGGCAAAATACCAAAATCTTTGGTTGAAGACTTCAGGAACTGCTCTGTGGCCAGGACAGGAAGGTCAACACTAAGAATCCAAGTCCAAACGTCTGGGTACTATTTTTCTGATAGCTGAAAAGCCAGGCAGAGGGAGGCTATTCGGAGGCAGAGAAGCAACAGAGCTTCCAGCAACATCCTGGGCCTAAGAAAACAGAACCTGAGGTTAGCACTGCCAAGGCATGCAGGACTTACTGGGCCAAACCCCTGAGGAAATGAAGTGCACACAGTGATTCTGCTGTGGCAGTTTCCCTGCGGTCACCACGAAGGGTCAAGGACGCTAGTAAACAGGCTCAACTGGAGCTCCTGCAGGGCAGTGTGTGAGCCAAGGAGGTGGCAAGAGGTACCTGATCACAACCTGGGCCACAGCCGGTTCATCCAACCTGCCCACCCAACCTGCCCTCCTGCCCCAGACGGAGGGGCCAGCCTGCCCAGGACACAGCCTCCTGAGCCGCCACTGCACACGGTCCCTGGGAGACACAGCTGACCACTGGGACCTCGTCTCAGATGTGCCGCAGGTGCAAAACTCACGGCTTATTTCAGTGACTGGGGCCAAAAGAAGATAACATAAAGTATCTCCTCAATAAATCTGCACTGCTGACATGTTAAGATAATTTCATATATTGGGTTGCATAAAATAATATGATTAAAGGTATTTCCCTTTCTATTCCTTTCCTAGAGCACTGAGGATATTCACCAAATTTTTTAAAATGCTCTGTGTGGCTTGCCTCATGTTCCTGCTGGGAAGTTCTGATATAAAGGACCTACAAGGTGATAGGCAGGTGGTAGGCAGATGATAGGTAGAGAGATAATAGGTAGGTAGATGACAGATGAATTGATGCCGGTAGATAATAGGTAACAAGCAGATACTCTGTGTCTCTTTGGAACCATGACTAATACAATCCCATATTCACAATTCCAAAATTCAAGCAGCTCTTTAAAAATAGTCCATTTTTTCCCTTAACTTTCTGGCAGCACGTTGAGCAGAACTGAAATGAAGCAGTTTGCAGCCTGCTCTCCTCACCCATCACGAACAGATACATTACTCTGGAAAAAATAGTCGCCTGCTTACTTATGGGGTGCCACTGAGGATGCGACCTTGTCTGTGGCTAGAGGCACCATGGAAAGGTTGACAGAAAGAAACGGCACCCTGACCACATCTGCTCTGACAGCTCAGCACGTCCAGGGCGGTGCCTGTCCACTGGGTCGTGATTGGAAGGTTTCAACAGAGTGATGATTCAAGACAAGAAAGGGCTGGGTTGCAAACGTGCAGAGCGCCCCCCACAGCCCAGGCACGGCCTGAGCCGCGTGGAGGTGCCTGTTTATCTGTCTGTTGCTTGTCCCCTAGCATTCACAGCTCAAAGTATCACCAGTGCTAAACCCTCCAGTCACATCACAAGAGACCCCCAGGGCTGCAGGCGGCAACAGCTCCATGAGTCAGAGGTTTGGTAGGAGCTGGAAATCCATGTGGGGAGCAGGTCCCTGCGGCTTGAGCTATGAATAGACCATCACTCAACACCCATGAGAGAGTCAGGGTGGACGGAGACCTTCCTCTCCATGCGCAGGCTCCGTGGCAAGCCGACGCTCCTCCAGAGGGGAAAGGATGAGGACAGAAAGAGAAGCAGGGAGGGAGGAAGGCAGATGGTCAGGCAGGAGTTGGGCATTCAGGAGCTACCTATGGAGGGAGAATGGAAAGGGACCCTCATGACGAGAAATGGCATGGGCTCAGGAAAGACTGAACCACCTGAAGTCTGCACCTCGAGCTGACCCTGGAGAGACAGCCTGACATCTTCAAAGACAAAGACAAAATCAAATAGCATTAGACTCTGGGGAGGGAGGAGAACCTGCCTTTCAGAGTCACCACATATTAGATTCAAATGTCCACCTGTCAACAACAAAAGTATCATGAAGTGTGCAAAGAAATGGAGAAGCACAGCACACTCAGATGAGGAAGCAGAGTGCGCAGAGCTGTCTCTGAGAAGATCCGACAGCAGGTTGACTGGAGAGGCCTTATAATAACTGTCTTAAAGATGCTTGAAAACTAAAGGAAGGTGTGGAGAAAGTAACGGACGAACAAAGTAGAAGTGCCAATAAAGAAACTGTGAACCCAAAAAGAAGCCAAGGAGAAATTCTGGAGCAGCAAAGCACAGTGACTGCCATTTGACCATCACTGGGGAGATGCCAAAGCACACCTGGGCAAGGGCCAGAGAGAATCAGCCGGCGGGAAGAGGGTCCAGGGGAAGCGATTGAGGATGAGGAGCAAGAGTGGAAAGGATTAAAGAAACGTGAACAGAGCTGCCGGGACATGGGACCCCATGGAAGGACCCAGCCCAGCAGGAGCACCAGAGGAGAGAGAGGAAGGGGTGGAGAGAAGTGTGGGCGAAATAATGGCTGAAAACTTGATGGAAAACAGGAATAAAACTTCTGAGAAGCTCAACAAGCGTCAAGAAAGATGAACGCCAGGAGACCCACACGAAGGACCACTGCAATCCAGCTTTGGAAAGTCAGAGAGAATCTCAAAAACAGCGAGAGAGAAGCAGACTGCACACACAAGGATCCTCCCTGCGACCCACACAAGGCTCCCGTCAGGAGCTTCGGAGGCCCGGAGGCCACGAGCAGCACCTTCCAAGTGCTAAAAGAAAAAGAGACCACTCTCCCAGAACCCTGCAGCCCACAACACTGTCCTTCAAAAGTGGGAAGGAAGTCAGGACATTTCCAGATAACAAAACCAGAAGGCTTTCACAACCACTGGACCTACCCCATAGAAATATTCAGGAAAGGCCTGCAGGAGAAATGAGAGGACCCCAGAGGGTAATTCAAAATACATGAGGGAATAAAGATCTCCATGCAGTGAGCCCAAGGGCAACCGATCAGCCAGCGTTGTCCTGACAACAGTTTTAACCTCAGGGTTTGCTTTCCACCTGACCTCACAGGTGAGTGCAGTTTTGCACAAGAATTGTTAGTCTAAAAGCTAGTGTTATTGTGACTTTGATTGGCCCCTCCACATTTCATTTCCACAATCTGAGACTCATGCATTTAGAAGAGTTAGTTTATGTTTTGAGGTGCACAATATCTAAGGATGGAATTCTGTGACATCAACATTTGAAAGGACCAAGGATGGAGCTGTAAAGGAGTAAAGAACACGTTACTGCAGTTAAGTACTATAGATTCAAACTAGAGTGCTGAATGTACGATGCTAAGTATTATCTCCATGGTGACCTCAAATAACTAGCTACAGAGTACACACACAAAATGATGAAGTGTTTCAATATCTCACTACCAAAAAAATCAGCTAAACAGAAAAGATAGTCATTTAGGAAATGAGAGACAGGAATATGCTGTAATTTATATAGAAAGCAAATATCAAAATACCAAATATAAGTCTTTCCTTACCAGTAATGACTTTAAATGGACTGGTTTAAACTCTCCAATCCAAGGATGGAGGTTGGAAGAATGGATAAAAGCACATAATCCGGCGCAGCGCCATCTACAAGAGACTCGCATTAGTTCCAAAGACACAAGTGAAAGTGGGGGAAGAAAAAGAGATACTCCATGAACACCATACGCAAAAGAGAGCAGAGGTGGCTAAGCCAACATCAGACAAAAGAGACTTCCAGTTAGAAAGAGAGACAGAGAAGGACACGTACCATCAAAGGTTCACCACAGCAAGAAATTGCAATGATTATAAACTTTCATGCACCTAATAACAGACCATAAAAATACACAAAGCAAAATCTGACGCAAGTGAAGAGACACAGGCAGCTCTACAAGGACAGTGTCCACTCCCAGTGACAGACGGAGCACCCAGACAGGAAGGAAGGGAGGAAACGCGGTCTTGAAGAACACAACAAGCAACAGGTCCCCAGGCACCTGGCATGTCACAGCAGCGCCCACAGGCACATTCCTCCCAAGTGCACCTGGCACGCTTCCCAAGGTACACCAGACCTCAACCCGCAGGCTAGGTCTCAACAGAGCTTAATGCAGAGAGACAAAGCTTCCTCTGCCACCTCAGCAGCGTGAAGTCTGATCAGTAGCAGGAATAAAACTGTTCTTCAACAACCACAGGATCAAAGAAGAAATCACAAGGGAAATTATAAAACACTTAGAGATGTGTGAAAACAAAAACCTACATAATAAAACCTGCGAGATGCAGTGGAATTGGTGCTAAGAGGGAAATTAATTGGCATGAAAACTTACGTTAAGAAACAACAAGACTCTTAAATCAACAACCTAGGTTTATATCTTCAGAAGGAATCAGAAAAATAAAAATAAACTGAGCCCAAAGCTAGCAGAAGAAAGTAAAGAATAAAGATTGGAGCAAAATAGAGAACAGAAAAATAGAGGAAAAATCAATGAAACCAAATGTTGGTTCTTTGAAAGTATCAGCAGAATTGACAAATATTTAGCCAGATGGGCCAAAAAAAGGAAAGAGAAAGAGAAAGAAAGAAAGAAAGAAAGAAAGAAAGAAAGAAAGAAAGAAAGAAGAAAGAAAGAAGACTTACACTTCTCATACCTTACTAATATCAGAAATGAAAGTAGGGACATTGCTACCGGCTCTACAGAAATGAGAAGGATTAGAAGACCTTCTGGTGCAATGATCACCAGAAGTAACCGGGCACCCCCTGACCAATCTCTCCCCATCCACTCCCGCCACACCCTCCGCGGCCTCTGGTAACCACCACTCTCTCTAGTTGATGAGATCAACCTTTACAGACTCCACACAGGCGTGAGATCGTGCACACTGTATTTCTATGTCTGGCTTATTTCATTTGACATAGGATTTTAGATGTTTCACCCCAGAGAAATGATTAATATTAGAAGTCATGGATATGAGGTTTCCTGATTTGATCACTGCAATATATATATATATATATATATATATATATATATATATATATATATCAAGACATCACAGTGCACCCCATAAATCTGTACAAATATTATGTATCAACTTTTTTAAAACAGAATACTATGCACAACGGTACACCAACACACTGGATAATCTATACAAAATGGACAAGTTCCTAGAAACACAAAACCTGCCAAGACTAAATGCCAGAAGTAGAAAATCTGAATAGACATAAAAGTAGTAAGAAGATTCAATCAGTAACAAAAAGGTTTTATCAAAAAAAAGCTCTGGGTCTGGTGGCTTTAGCAGTGAGTTCTTTAAGAAAAACTTATATTGATCATTCTCAAACTTATCACAAAGAAAGAAAAGAAGGGAGCACTTCATGACTCACTCCACGAGGCCAGCGCGGCCCTGAGTCAAAGCCAGACAAGGCACCAGGAGACAAGGAAACCACAGACCAGCATCTTCTGTGAACACTGACGCAAGATCCCCAACACACTGGCAAAGCAGATTCAGAGCACATTGAAAAGGCCATGCCCGTGGCCAGGTAGGATTTATTCCTGGGTTGCAAGGATGATCAGCACTAAAACAGAACTGATCGTCAGGGCACTGTACCACAGCAATAGAAGGAAGGGAAGATCACATGACCATCTCAACGGCTGCAGTGTGTCTGACCAGGTTCCACACCTTTCATGACAAAATACTCAACTAAGAGTAAAATGAGTTCTTCAATTTCTTTCTTTAGTGTTCTGCGGTTTTCATTGTAGAGGTCTTTCACCTCTTTGTTTAGGCTGATTCCCAGGGTATTTTTGTTGTTGTTCTTGTTTTTGGAGCTGCTGTGAAGGGGGGGGGTTTCTTTATTTCTCTTTACTTATATAAAGGAACGTATTTGATTTATAGGCATTGATTTTATGTCCTGTAACTTTGCTGAATTCATTTATTAGTTCTAGAAGTTTTTTGGTGGAATTTTTTGGATTTTCTAAATATGGAATCATGTCATTGGCAAATAGTGATAGTTTGAGTTCTTCTTTACCTATTCGTATACTTTCAATTTCTTTCTTGACCTCCTATGCTCCTGGATAGGCATAATTAATATTGTCAAAATGGCCATACTACCAAAAATGCTATACAAATTTAATGCAATTCCTATTAAAATTCCAATGACATTCTTCATAGAACTGGAAAAAGCAATCATGAAATTCATTTGGAAAAATAAGAGACTCGGAATAGCCAAAGCAATCCTTACAAGAAAAGTGAAACAGGAGGCATCATAATTCCAGACCTCGAACTACACTTCAGAGCTACAGTAACAAAAACAGCATGGTATTGGCACCACAGACACATCGACCAATGGTACAGAATAGTATACACGTAAATACAGCTATCCCATACTAGACAAAGGCACCAAAACATTCACTGGAGAAAAGATATCCTATTCAATAACTGGTGCTGGTAAAAATGGAAAGCCACACATAACAAAATGAAATTAAACCTTTATCTCTCACCTTGCATGAAATTCAACTCACAGTGAATCAAACACTTAGGCACTAGAACAGAAACCCTGTGACCACTAGAAGAAAAAGTAGGTCCCGATCTTCACCATGTCAGCCTAGGATCTGACTTCCTTAACAAGACCCCTGAAGTGCCAGAAGTTAAATCAAGAATCAATAAATGGGATGGAATCAAATCAAAAAGCTTCTTTTCAGCAAAGAAACAATCAATAATGTGAAGAGAGCGCCTACAGATTGGCAGAAAATCTTTACCACATGAATCTCAGATAAAGCATTAATCTCTAGGATAGATAAAGAACTCAAAAAACTTAACACCAAAAACCCCCCAAATAACCCAATCAATAAATGGGCTAAGGAATTGAACAGACACTTCACATATGAAAATAAATAATCAATCAACAAATATATGAAAAATGTTCACCATCTCTAGCAATTAGAGAAATGCAAATCAAAGCTAAGATTTTATCTCAAAACAATCAGAATGACAATTAGCAAGAATACCAGCACCAATAAATGTTGGCAACGATGTGGGGAAAAGGTACACTCATACATTGCTGGTGAGGATGCAAATTGGCACAACCACTCTGGAAAGCAGTATGGAGATTCCTCATAAAACTTGAAATGGAACCACCATTTGACCCAGTTATCCCACTCCTCAGTTTATACCCAAAGGACTTAAAATCAGCATTCTACAGTGACACAGCCAGATCAATGTTTATAGCAGCTCAATTCACACCAGCTAAACTATGGAACCAACCTAGATGCCCTTCAACAGATGAGTGGATAAAGAAAATATGGTGTGTATATATATATATATATATGTATGTATATATATATGTATGTATATGTATATATATATGTATATATATATTCCATTCCATTGTGTGTATATATATATATATACACACACTGTTACTCAGCTTTAAAGAAGAATGAAATTCTGGCATTTGTTGGTACATGGATGGAGTTGGAGAATATCATGCTAAGTGAAATAAGTCAAACCCCCAAAAAACTAAAGGCCAAATGTTTTCTCTGATATGCAGATGCTAATTCACAATAAGAGTGGGGGAATAGAGGAGAATAGAGTTACTTCATATTAGATAGAGGGGAGCAAAGGAAGAGGAAGGGGCGTGGGGTAGGAAGGGTAGTAGAATGAAACAAACATTATTGTCTCATGTGCATTTATGACTGCATGACCGATGTGATCCTACAATATGTACAATCAGAAAAATAACAACTTACACTCCATTTATGTATGATCTATCAAAATGTATAAATGCATTCTACTGTCATGTACAACTTAAAAATTAACTTAAAAAGAGTAAAAGGAAACACTCAACCTAGCAAAAGCTGCATATGAAAATCCCACAGTGAACCCTGTACTCAGTGCTGGGAGATTGAAATCTTTCCTCTCAGATCAGAACAAGTCAGGATGCTCAGTTTCACCACTTCCATTCAGCACAGTCCAAGAAATTCTAGTCAAAAAAACAAGGCAAGAAAAAGAAATAAAAGGAATCCCAATCTCAAAGGAAGAAATAAAATGATCTCTGTTCACATATATGATCTGATATAATCTTAGATGTACAAAACTCTAAAGTTTCCACAAAAAATTACTAAAACTAATAAATTAGCAAAGTAGCAGGAATAGCATTGAGATGTCAGCATCACCCAAAGCAATCTATGGATTTATGCAATCCATATCAAAATCCCAATTATATGTTTTGCAGAAATTTTTTTTAAAAGCCTACCCCCAAATTCTTGTGGAATCTCAAGAGATTTCAAAAAACCACAATAATCTCAGAAAGAACAAAGCTAGAGGACTCACAGTTGCCGATTTGAAAAAATACTACGAAGTTATAAAAATCAAAATGGTGTTGTCCTGGCATAAAGAGAGAACAGAGACGGACTAGGGATGTCACTTAGTGGTTGCGAGCATGCCCAAGGCCCTGGGTCTGATCCCCAGCACTGCAAAAATTAAAAATAAAAAGAGACATAAAGATAGACCAATGGGATAGAAGGAGGGCCTAGGAAGAAACCCTCCATACATGGTCACGTGGGTTTTGCAATGGTGCTAAGACTATCCATCAGGAGAACAGCCAGGGCGGAAGGGCACTGGGACACAGGTACCCAAGTGCACTCACACTCCTTAGGACGGCTTCTATCGAAGCAGCAAATAACCAGAGCTGGCAGGGATGGGAGACTGGATCCCTGTCCCATTCCCGCTGGTGGTAATGTAAATGGTAGAGCTGCTGGGGAAAACGTTGTGATGGTTTTTCAAAAATATTAAAAATGTGGAAACAGCCAAGCACCCTTATATGGTGGATAAGCAAAATGTGGTGTATTCCTACCACGGAGCGTGCTCAGCCCTGGGAGGAAGGAACTATGCACAGCGCGGCATGGAGAACCCGGGACATCGCGCTAAGTGGAGTAAGCTGGCTGCACAAAGAGACAGGCACGGCACGATGGCACACATGTGAGGTCCCCAGGGACAGGGAGTGGGATGGGGCTCCCCGGGGCTGGAGAGCTGGGAACCAGAGCTGCTGCTTACCAGGTACAAGATGAAGAGGTACGGAGACGAGGTTGGTGACAGTTGTGCAACTGTGAGTACATTTAAGTGCCACTTCCTAACTGCTCACCTGAAATGTTTAAGATGGTAAATCGTATGTTGTGTGTGCTTTCCAGTAAACTAGCTGGAGCAGGGAGGCCCCCAGGACAGGCTCCACCAGTCTTCACTTTACAGACAGCAAGGAAAACTCATGTGGGGCCGTAAAGATGATCGGAGACATCCTGCTGTTTGGGACGCTGCTGATGAATGCTGGGGCCATGCTCAACTTTAAACTGAAAAAGAAGGACACGCAGGGCTTTGGGGAGGAGTCAAGGGAGCCCAGTACAGGGGATAACATCCAGGAATTCTTACTGAGCCTCAGATACTTTCGGATCTTCGTCGCTCTGTGGAATGTCTTCATGATGTTCTGCATGATTGTACTCTTTGGCTCTTGAGCCCCGGATACAGAACCCAGGATTCGTTTTTTCTGGATGTCAAGTCTTCATTTCTCCATTCCTGATGACTTCAAGAATGTTTTTGACCCGAAAACCAGGGACCTTCCCAGAAAGCCCAAGCTCGTGGTGGGTGGAAAAATATTCACCAAAACGCCCCTGGCTTCCCAGCCGTGTCACTGTTTGCAAAGATAGTTTCACGTTGGCCTCTGAATTGGAATGTTGTCAACTTAAGGGGCTGCAGGAGGGTCTCCCTGAGGGGCCTGATAAAATGGCATTCGCCTCAGAGGAAAGAACGTGTCTAGTCATTCCATTGCCTTGGAATCCTTCCTCTGCCACACTGTCACAGGAAACCTGGCTTTGGATATTTCTTGCTTTATTTTTAATAACCATCCTTTTGGTTAGAATTGCACAAATTTTAAAAAACCATTTTAATCCAGGGGTCTGAGCAGAAGAGTTGACTTCTAAGTTTGAAGCAACCTCTTTCGGGCAGTGGTTATAAATAGTAGTGAGTTCAGTGTTGCTTGCTGGATCTGACAGTGGCTCTAGGGCCCCCTCAGGGCCCTGATTTCAGATTTGTCCCCATCCCAGTGACAGTGTGCTCAGCCACTCAGTGCAGCTGAAGTCATCCCCAGGATTTTAAGGAGCAGGTCACTGTCACAGGGACACCAACCTTCCTGTTTAGACCCTAAACTGTTAGTAAGAGGGATGGGACGGGCCACAGTGAGGGGTTACAGAAGGGGGTGTGAATAATTGGCAGTGTTTGATGGGATTGTTAGGAGATTGTTTCCTTTGCTTTGAAGCCCTTTGTTAAATAAAGTGACTTTGGGGGCCACTCATTGAAAAAAAAAAAAAAAGAAAACTCATGTGTGCCCGGGTGTCCCCTCCCTGACTCTCCCTATTTTTAATGGCACGAAAAGGAAAAAAATATAGACGTGTACTTTTAGGTAACATTATGACACTTGTTGCCACAGCCCCTTACCATTTTGAATACAATATCCTGGTGCCATCTCAGCGGAACCAAGTTTTTCTGCTCTTTGATAATTGACTTAGAATTTACAGGAAGCTCTTGAGCTTTGCTTACTGAACTGGAAGAGCTCAGCTGCCGAGCGGGGTCCACCCCAGGTAGCTAACTGCACTGGCGTCAGGAGGGAGCTTTGGCCTATAGCCTAGCAAGTCCAGCTGTAAATTTTTTAGCAAAGTTTTGAGGCAAAGATGTAAGGAATATTCTCCAATCCTAAATATAACACTTCCACGTACCTAATAATTCTTGTGTTTGAATTTGAAAGAGGAGACTGCGGCTAATAGAGGGATACTTTCTCGTTTAACGTGCTCCAATTTACGGTTCCGCTGCATTTCCAACAACACTCCAAGCAGACGTCCATCTGGGGAAGGAAGATAAACAAGGGCTTACCTCGCTCGCTGTCGATTCCAGTTAGGAATATCATTATTTTCCATTAAGTTTGATTCTCCCAGCTACAGCCCAGGAGTGAATTTAGCACTTTGGGAAATTATATTTACTCTTGCATGCAACCAAGGCACTATTTCGTCAATTACTAATCCAAACCAATAAAGTTAGCTTGCAATAGTTTTCAAAATTCATTAGAATGATGAAGTTCTCCCAAAGCTGAACATTTGCATTGACACATCTCTCAATTATGACTGACGTTCCCCCAGCCCGCTCCTATCCTCTCCTGCAGTGGCTCAAATTTCTAAACTAAGAGAGATACTATCTCCATATCTATCTTCTACTAAACTCTAAGTACTTAACTCAGAGCCTGACATGTCATAGGTGCTCAAAAACAATGTGTTAAGTGAATTATGCACGTTACTGTCCCAGACACTAAGGCAGGAGGAGGGAGGGAGACGTGAGGAGGCTGAGGACACAAGCTCACGCGCGCCACACCACCAAGGCTTCAAGGGAGCAGGAAGGCCAGCAGGCAGCCACAGCTCCACACCGAGGTGGCATGGCCTCGAGTGACAGAGAGGGGAAAGCCAGCGTTAAGGGACCCGTCCTGGAGATGGAGATCAGACTGGAGTTCCAGATGGACTCAGTGGTCAAGATACAGTGAGAGATGAAACGTTAAGGGTGCTTGGTAAACGGTGGGTTGGTGACTGGTCACCTGTCCACTTGAACCCCACCTGGCTCCCTGCCAGCCTCCCTCACCTCATGAAAATGGCACCTGACTGCAACCGTGAATCCCATTTAGGTCCATTTATTTCAACTTGCTTATTCACCCAAGTAACTCCTGCAAGTGACCGGCTGGGCGTGAGAGCCAGCACTCGCCGTGGTGCTCAGGCTGGGGACACCAGCACCAGAAGGGTTTAAGCCACAGAACTGGGGACACCGTTGACAGCCAGAGCAGCTCAAGATGAAATAAGCCCTCAGGTGGCAGCTCCAGGTCACGACCAGCAGAGAAGGAGCGGCCGGAGGAGCAGGAGGAAGCCCCAGCCGGGACCAGGCAGGAGAAGCAAAGCAGGGGAGGGAGACACGTGGTGGCAGCTCAGCTCTCGTGACAGATGACGAAGAAAACACCAGGTCTGGGAAGACGGCGGTGTTGGTGGACTTGGTGAGATCAGCTTCCCGGCAGGGATAGCGACACAGGCCACCTGGAAACGTTTGCAATGAAGTGGAAAAGTGCCAGAGGTCACCTGGGTCAGCCGTCCCCCAAGAAGGCAATGCAGGAAGACGGGTCTTTTGCCTGAGCACAAGCTGACATGCCGTGGTCATCACAGCCTGGCCAGCTGTCCAGAGCACAGGGGGTGTGTCCCCAGGGGGCAGCACTAGGGCGGGACCCGCAGCACCCACACGTCCCAGGCCCAGGGCCTTCAGCACTCTCTCCAGCTCACATCAGCCGTGTGGGTCCTAGATTAACATCACTGGTCTGGGGCCTGCAGATCTATGTGGAACCAACCCAGATGCCCTTCAACAGATGACTGGATAAAGAAGCTGTGGCATATACACATAATGGAATACTACTCAGCCATAAAGAAGAATAATAGTATGGCATTTGCAGATAAATGGATGGAATTGGAGATTATCATGCTAAGTGAAATAAGCCAATTCCAAGAAAAAAACAAAGGCCGAACATTTTCCCTGATAAGCAGATGAAGATATAGAATCTGGTTGAGGGGAGAGAGAGAGGAATGGAGGATCTTTAAATTATGTAGAGGGAAATGAGAGGGGGAGGAGTGGGGATATGAAAAATAGTGGAATGAGTCAGACATCATTATCCTATGTACATGTGTGATTAACAAGAATGATATGAATGTACATCATGCACAACCATAGAAATGAAAATGTGTGCCCCATGTGTGTACAATGAATCAAAATGAAGTCTGTAAAAAAAATAAAATAAAAAAGAGGGACTCTATGCAACATTATGTACAAATACACCTTTTAATGAAAGTGCATAGCTTTTATCCAACCCTCAAAGGATCTTTGATTCCCCCCTAAAGAAAAAATATTAAGAAGTGTGCTCCATGCCAGAGAAATTGTACAACCCACCAAACAGAAAGAGACCTTCTCTGAGGCCGGGCTCCTCTGAGAGCACCACTTATCATCATCCAGGCACTAAGCAGCGTGTGCACCAGTCAAAGAAGCTCAAGTCGCCAGCAGCCTAATAAATCACCCACCCATCTCATCTGGCACTCCTGGGAGCTCTTAAAGACTTCGACTGCAGGGAAGTGTCACTTCTGGGCAAGGAGCTTCAGAGGCTGATCAACGCTAAACGATCCATCAAATTGTATGAGGACAGTGCAGGGCCCAAGTGCGAGGCCACACTGTGCCTGCCTGAAGAATCGTAGCTCGAGACGCAGACAGACTCTGACAAGGTCCTCCTAATCCAGCTCTGAAATCGGTGCCCATCAGGAGTTCCCCTCGTGGGCGAGATGTGGTAGCCCTCTCAGAAGTGGCACTTGGCATTCTGATGGGGTCAGTGCTATCCCAAGAGCTTCGCTCCACTCTGAAGACTTGGGCATCGCTGCCGGAAACGTTCAGCAATGATACAGAACCAGCTTCTTCCAAGAACATAAAGGAATTTTAGGACACTTACGCTCTTTAGAGAGCCAGCGGTAGAGCATCAGTCAGCTCTGTGTCCAGCAGCAGAGGCCCGGGCAGGGCACCCCTGGGAGTCCGGTGTGATGTTAAATTCCAACCCTGCATGAGCTCTGGGCTGACTCCTCAGCTGCCACCACACGTTGGGTAGCAAGGGAGCCAGAACTCACCTCCAATAATGAATCCAACTCTTCACCGCTGGAGACATGGCGGCCCTCCACTGACCTACCGCCTGCTAGGAGGCCTGCAGTCCAGGAGTGGAAACACACAGACGTCCAGAATACTCAGCCCCTGAGGCAGGGCAGGAGCTCAAGGCAGGAATGACCCTCTCATGCAGATTTTGCATGAGACAAATATTTTTCATATGGTTATTTCTCTTTTATCTTCCAACCCTCAGGAACCAGCACTGAGCCCGGCATTAAGAAAATACCCAGCAGTTCCCTGTGGTTTCAGAGGCTGGGGTACAGTGTGGTCATTTGCTACATGTACACAATGTGCAAAGATCAAATGGGGGTAGGTAGCATTTCTATCCCTTAAACAATTTGTCCCATCGTCCCAGATGTGGAACATCTATAAAAATTTAAATATAGTATATCACACACAAAGTAATTATATAATGTAAAATATAATTATATAATAATATTAACTAATGTAATAATATAAGCTCTAGGTTACGGTTTCCAACCTATGTTACCCATAACAATTTTGTTGAAGTGTGTGCAGAATTGAAAATCCAGGACTTACTATTAAACATTTATCACTTCTTTGAATGGGGAACCTTCAGCCTCTCTCCTAGATTTTCCCAAAAGCCCCCTGCCCAGCAGAACGCCAGCACTTGCCCCTCCATGTGAGTGTGTTGGTGCCCACCAGACAAGCTCCCTCCAGCTCCCCGCAGCCCCCAGAGCACAGGTGGACTCGGATCAACACAGGGATCGCTGAGCGACTAGACGAACACTGAGTCCGTCAGGGTCCAGTTGTAGAACAGACGAGGCCAGGATTTGATCATGGGATTTAACAGGCGACCTGCTCACACAGGCACGAGAAGGCAGACAGCAGAGCAGGCGAGGGGCACCCAGAGAGCAGCAAAGCAGGGGACCTCCTGGTCCCAGGCAGGGGAAGGGCAGGCCTCCCAGGCAGGAGCAGAGTGAGCCCCTAAGGCCGCCTGGCCAGCCAGGAGCGCAGAGCGGGGCTGCCCCTAGGAGTGCCTGAAGGAGACAGGGGGCGTCAAGACCCTGACCGCTCTCCTTGCTCCTCCTGTCCCACCCCAGAGCACCCGCTGACCGAGGCCCAGGGCAGAGCAGACAGAAGTGGCAGAGGCACAGCCAAGTCCTGGACACTTCTTAAGGTGCAGAGAGCAGGGGGTGGTCTCCACGCCAAGGGTCTGTGGGATCTGCACACTCAGAGGGCCGTGGAGTCCAACTGTGTGAACAGAACGGACAACAAGCCCTCCATTCTCAAGGAGGAGAGTGTTGCTCCTCAAAGCAAAGGCCATGTGCTGGCCTCCAGTCCAGCCCTCGAAGGTGCTCCTTCAAAAGGGACTGACTTCCAGGGTGAGCATGGTCAGAGAGTTCCGTGGAGGGCATGGTGTGGTGCCCGCTGTCTGGGAAGGAGGACACAGGAGTTCTGGAGTGGCCGGCAGGGGTGTCGAGGCTGCAGGGACAGAGCGCAGCTTGCCTCTCCTGACCACGGGCGGGCTATGTGGGCTGCCGAGCTGTCTCCACATGGAGGCCACGACACCTTAGAAGGGAGAAGTGCCCCCGCTTCCTCACCTCCCCAAGCATCTCGGCTGGGCACTGCTGGCCAAGGCCGGCGCCAGCAGAGCAGAGCCTTACCTAGCGGGTGGGCTGTGATCATGGAGGGAGAGGAAGGGTCGCCCATCCCATTGAGGGTGTGCTCCCCAGGACCGGAGCCCACAAGCCCCACTTCCCAATAGTGTGGTGCTGGGGACCCAGCCTCCAGCATGTGGCCTCTGGGGACCCCAGACCCAGAGTGCAGCCCAGGAAGTGTGGACAGCCGAGCATGGGAGGAGAGCCCTCCGCACCACGTCAGCTGGAGGGCCAGGGCCCGGGCACGGCCCCTCGGGTGGGGTCCCCTCTTCCCACTCTCCAGCCAGCTCGCCTGAAAATCTCCTTCTCCCTCCCCACGGGGGAAGAAGCGGTCGTGCCTTGGTCAGGGTCCACCGCTTCTACTCTCCCAGGTCTCTTAAGCAAGAACGGGGAAGGTGCTGCCCACCCAGCTGATGCCCGCGCCCCTGCTCCCTGTGCTCTGCCCTGCAGCACAGGCCCACCCAAGGAAAGACCCTCTGTCCACAGCTCTGCCTGCAACAGAGAGAGACCCTGGGCTCCCAGTGCCTTCACCAAACAAGGTGCAGTGAGGCCCGGCGCCCTGGGGGGGGTCCACCCTGATCCAGTCCTCTCAGCACGTTCATGGATGTGAGACCCAGAAAAGTCAGCGGCCTCGCCTCTGGGCCCCTGGGCACACCTTCCACCCTACTGAGGTGGGCATGGGTCCCCTGGGCAGCCCTGAGCTGCAGCGGCTGAGACCTGGAGAGCAAAGGGAGACCCCCCAGCAGAGCTGCTTCCATCCCCCCGAGGGAAGCCTCAGACCGGCACGTCCCACCCCCAGGGTGCGGGCTGCTCTGGGGAAAGGGAACATGGACCCGCAGGGCTCCCGGAGAGGGCGCCCTGTTGGGTAAGTGGACCCTCAACTTAAACAACGAAGAACCACCAGCCATTGCACTGAAACAGCCACACAGAGGCCCGATTGCAAAAGTTTTACACAAGTCAAAACATGCGCCATTGCCCAGACAATGTAGTTCCTTCTCCAAAGCAGAGTGAGGCAAACTCTCGCCTCCGGAGACGGAGATGGAGACGGAGACATGCCTGGTGCAGGCTCCTGGCAGGGGCCCCGCCAGACACCCCTCAGCTGCACAGGGCCCCTCTCATTTTTAGGCAGATCCGGCCGATTTTCAGTTAAGTGAATGTCATCGCTGCCTTTATGCAGCATGGGAGAACGACGACTTGGAAGTCAACACTAATGAAGGAAAATGCCATCGATGACCAAACTTCCAAGCAAGTCATAGGAAACGGTTGTGGGAGGAAGGTGCGGAGGCGGGAGGAGGCTGACGCTGTGCCCACTGCCTGCCTGCCAAGTCCATTCACTCTCTATTCATCCTCGACTGGTGGAAATCTTTCCTTCGTTTCCTTTCCTTTAGTAATTTAGAAGTTTCGCACCTCATTTCCATTGACTAGTGGTTTTCCTCCATGGTTTAACAGCAGACCTAAAATATAGCTGCTGGGATGAGAGAAGGCTTGTTGGTTAGTAACCAACCATGATGCAGGCTGAGTCCTTGGAAGAGGCCCATCGTGACAGCCCAGGTGCTTGCTGTTTACCAGAGACACATTAACACAATGGCAGGTTAACAAAGGAGCACTGAGATGCAGGAGGGAAGTGCTGGCAAGGAAAGGAGCCGCCCTGGTGTGAAGCGATGGGCTTCAGAGCCCCTGTCCCTAAGTGGGAGCTGTTCCCCTGCCGATTCTAAGAGGCCATTCCCAAAGCTCAGCACTGCGGGTCTTCACTCACAACGAGGCCACCGAAACCTCTGCGGCAGAAGGTACAGGAACCAGAGGAGAAAACCGAAAAATCAGAAACATTTCTCAGAAATAGATTAGGTAGAAAATTAGATTTCACAATTTGAGTGAGAAGACCAACAACCTTGGTATGCTCAACAACCAAAACATTTTTACACCCCCAAAGCAGAATATAATATGGCAAAGTACTAATAAGACATTTAATAACAATCTTTATTAGTTAACAATCTCTATGTGTTTTTAAATTGACATTACTTAGAAGATACTTTTTAACCCTATGTGCATATGTGACTACACAACCAGAGTCTATATCGTCATGTACAACCAGAGGAATGAGAAGTCATCTCCATCTCTGTGTGATGTGTCAAGGTGCATTCTACTGTCAGGGATAGCCAATTAGAACAAATTTTTTAAAAGATACTTTCTGACCATTACTCAATAAAACTAGAAAATAATAATAACATAGTCAAAAGAAATTTAAGCACTTACAAGTTATAAAATACCCAGAAAATACAAAACACTCAGATCTAACTTTTGGACTAAAGAAGAATCAAAATAAAAATTGCAAACCTAGATAAAGAAAGGAAAGAAGAGGAGAAGGAAAGAAGGAAGAGGAGGGGAGGTGCCAGGGACCAGCCCTAGCACAAGGGTCGTGGTGGTCTGTGGTGAGTGGGATGGCGTTGGCAAGGTGGAGAACAAAGCAACACAGACTGAGTGATCTGAGGCTAAGCTCTGTTCTAACTTTATTTTTTCCACACACCATTTTTATATGTTAACTTCTAGCTTGAGTCCAATATCTTGAAGCCATACAAAAGGAAACTAACGCAAATTACAAGACAATAGGCAAAACATATTAGCAGACTAAATATCATCAGTTCTTCATAATATTTTTAAATATTCTTCTATATAATCTTTAACTAGTTCTACTTTCTATATTTCTGGAGACATCATACACAGAAGCCATGTCTATGAACAACATACAAGCTCACACTATGTGGTTAATAACTAGTTTAACAGGAACAATAGCTCTTGCTAGATTACACCTCCTACTTTTGCCCAGTAAGCATTAGCCCGTTTTGCCCAAGAAAGCTGTTCAGAGCAGCTAAGCAAACACCAGTGTTTTACATATTTTAAATATTCTCAAAAAGGGGAGATGAGCTTTCCATGTACATTTTTCATCATAATATACTTGATGCCAACCAAGGTGTATTCTGCCAGTGGGACATAAAGGGGGTCTAAATCTAAGGGACCAGAAGCTGGTTTCCTACGAGGATACCATAGTTTTCCATTAACCAAGTAAGCATTACCAAAGGGTGTCTGAATTGTTGGGACTATTTTTCTAGCCTTAACAACTTTGTTTGTGACTGGTTTGTCTGGAGTTAAGGTGGGAGCAACATGTCTTTCTGCCCTAGGTCATCTGGGAGTAGTCACCATCGGCAGTGTATTTAGCCTAAGTTGCTGGAAATGAGCATAGCATTCTTTCCAAGTTATACTTTTATCACCCCAGAACAAGGGCCTTTCTTGGTTAAATCCAGTATGATTAGCTGTTTGATTCTTGTGTTCTGAATCTCCTAAGACCCTAGAATTCCCAGAAATCCAATATAATATTATTCCCAAGCATAGGCAAATCAAACAAGACAAGAGGAAACTGCGGCCCCAATTCCCAGGAAGACGAGACCTTGCAAACATCTTTATTACCCAGTGGAATCCTTGTCAAGCACTGAGGGGAGTTGACGAGGGCGCAGCAGGGAGGAGGAGGAGAAGGGGACGCGCCCCAGCCTTGGCCGCTTGCCGGGCAGCCCAGAGCCCTGTTCCCCCGCTGCCTCCTCCTGCTTGTGCAGAGGGAATGGGCTTCGCTGTGCGGCTTCCTCCAGGCGTGGCTGGCTTCCTGGTGTCTCTGCACAGAGATTCCCCGGGTTTACGGGGCCAGCATTGTCACTTTTCTTCCTGCGTCCAGTCTTACTTAGACAGACACTCCTCACCCAGGTTTTACTATCCTAAAATTCCTTATTTTCAAATCCCAGCTACATGTTGCTCAATGAGAGGGACATCGTCTGAGATATGCGTTGTTTTGCGACCTTACACAATTTCGCCATCGTTTGGACGTCATAGAATGCACTTAGGCAAACTGCACCATCATTAGGCAAGATATCTGAAGGGACCACTCTCGTGTGTCTCCGTGGTGCAGGGGGGGCCTGCACTCAGTCCCCTGCACGTTTAAATGTAGCTTCGCCTGTGCTTGGGGCAGGAGGTCTGGTCCCTGTGAGCGGCCTCAGGCCGGATAGATGAAGGGACTTCTTTCCCCACTGATTTGGAGGACAGTCCTGAAGCCACATGTCCCTCTGTGCTTTTCTTTTCTTACATTAAAAAGGAAGAAAGTTTCATGTTGGCTCACGGCACGGAGGCTTCAGTCCACTGTCTCTGGGCCCCGGGGCCTGGGCCTGTGACTAGGCCACACACCATGGCCAGTGTGTGGTGGACACAGCTGCCCACCTCATGGAAGCCAGGAAGCAAAGATAGCAAAAGAGAAAGAGGGTTTTGCTATCTGAATATTTAGGACGAGCCTCTTCTTTGGTATTTTTAGTTTTGGTGACTCAGATCTGGACTCAGCCCCTGTCTTCACTCCTATGGTCGTTATGGAATGGAAACCACTAGCCCAAGCCCAGAGGCAATTTAAGATAGGAGTCCTCCAGGTCCAGTAGAACTTTGAAGGCTCTCTGATGGGTGAAAGGTAGGAGGTGAGAAAACATGCGTCTGGACTTCGCAATCTGGTAAGGAAAACTGAATGAAAGGGAAACGGCTAAAACTTCAGTTAGAATACTTAATTACGATTACTTGAATAATGTACGTTACGGGACTCAGCTCATGAGGCCCAGTAATCTTTCAGAACCTACTTCCTCTAAATTTAGTTATAAAATGTTAAAAGCGACCCCTTTACGAGTCTTCAAAAACTAAACTCCATCCTCTCCGGCCGTCCTGCCCCGCCCTCAGAAAACAGCCAGTGCACTCGAGAACTGAGACCCCTCTATAGCACAGATTCAGATTGTTACCTAATCCTCAGCAAAATGGCTTCAAAGTAGGTGACTTGCTCACGGCATCAATGCTAACAAGCTCCATTTACCTTTTTGTTTGTTCTTTATTTCAAACTATACCAACAGATTTGCTTTTTTTAATTTTTAAATTTTATTTGTTCTAATTAGTTGCACATGACAGTAGAATGCATGCATACATTCTGACAGATCATACCTAGATGGAGTGTGATCTCTCATTTTTCTGATTCTACGTATTGCAGGATCACATCGGTCATGCAGTCACACGTGCACATGAGGCAATAATGTCTGTTTCACTCTACTATCCTTCCTACCCCCACACTCCCTCTCCTCCCTTCATGCCCCTCTACCTAATATAAAATGACTCTATTCTTCTCTATTTCTCCCCTGCATGGGGAATTAGCCTCCGAATATCAGAGAAAACATTCGGCCTTTGTTTTTTTGGGTTTGGTTTATGTCACTTAGCATGATATTCTCTAATTCCATCCATTTACCAGCAAATGCCAGAATTTCATTCTTCTTTAAAGCTGAGTAATATTCCATTGTACATATATATACCACATTTCTTTGTCCATTCATCTGTTGAAGATGAATGGATAAAATAGCTGGATTCCACAATCCAGCTATTGTGAACTGAGCTGCTGTAAACATTGATGTGGCTGTGTCACTGTCCTATGCTGATTTTAAGTCCTTTGGGTATAAACCGAGGAGTGGGATAACTGGGTCAGTGGTGGTTCCATTCCAAGTTTCACGTTGTGTAGAGATGAGCGCTCCCGTCTGAATGGAGGCCGCTTCTCGCTGGTTAAGTATCTGCAAGTCCAGCTGCTGCGACATCCGGTGCACAGGAACCTGCGCCCATGTCTGCAGAGTGGTGACCAGTGACCCTCGCTGTGAGGTGGGAGAGGACACTTGCTACGCAAATAAGCCCAGAGCTACGAAGAGCAGGGGGAGGACTGAGGGGACTTGAGAAGAGTGAAGCGACTGGCTTTAATTGAAAGGGATGGATTTCAATCTCCTTTTCAGCCAGGAAAGGTTTTTGGTAGAAAAGAAAGAGGCTTCGCAGCTTGGCGCGTGTGGAGGAGGCTGCGTGTGGAGCGATGGAAGCCTCGGGATGCCCAGCACGCGCAGGCTGGGAGGAGGAGAGCTGGCAGCTGTAGGCCGGTGGGGGCGTCCATGGGCATTGGGGGACTGCAGCAATCGAACCCCCATGGGTGTCGCGGGCCAGGGCAGCTTCCCACACCAGCACGGGAAGCGGTGTGGTCGGCTTCCCACACCAGCAGGGAGCGGCTCTGTGGTCGGGCAGGGGAGGGAACTGGGAGCTGCTTCCCTCTCCTCCCTTGGAATAGAAGGCTACTCTGTAGATACAGGGAGGCTCCTCCCACGCGAGTCCAAGGCCCAGAACTCCAGGGACGCATCCAAAAGCATATGGGAAGTGTAAGGGAAGCCATGTCACCCAGATCCAGGTAAGCCAGTGGAGCGGGAAACGTGACATCAGAGAGACAGCCTCCAACCCCCCACCCGCTTTCTGCCCAAATAGCTGGAAAGGCAGATCAGTCAAAGCGGCCTCAGGATCCACCAGGATGGAAGCCAGTCCTCACAGCCCTGAGAGGCCGAGGGCCCGCCAGGCCCGGGGTGTCTGTGCTCAGAAGCGGCTGTCTGGATGTGGTTTGCCTGTGTGCGCTGGGAGCTTGGCGCTGGGTGTGCTGAAACTTCCAGGGGCTGGGCCTGTGGAAGTGGCCGGTCACTGAGGGTGCACTCTTGAGCCATTAGTGTCGCTCCCTCAGGACTGCAGTTATCTCCATGAGAGCAAGTTGCAGAAAGAGCAAGGCTGACCGCAGAGTCTCTCTTGATTCCTGTTGCTCCATGTGACTGCCCCTCCCCTTCAGCACATGGCCAGTGCCCTTCCCAGTCCTCTGCCACATTATGATGCAGCCAGGGGTCTCACCAGGACACTGGCACCATGCCCTGTGGACCCTCCGGTCACCAGAATCATGAGCTGAATAAACATGTTTGCTTTATAAAGCAGTTAGCCTCAGGCATTTTGTGATGGCAACAAAAAAATGAACTAACACACCAGCTGATGTTTGATGTGTAGTAAAAACCACACCACCAACCTATCCATTTAATTCTTCAAACATTTTTATCCCTACAGTCCCAAATGACATGGGAAGTCACTCAACTGACAGTGTTTCAGAAATTGGTTTACCAGTTCACTGTGGGTAAATGAACAAGTTCTGTCACTGTGGCTAATTAGTGACCTAGAAGAATCCCGATGATGATGGACGCCCTGGAGAAAACGGACTTCAGAGACAGGAATTTGCAAACTGCCTTGCCTAACTAGGGGCAAGGTGAAGGTAACTAGTAAATGCTTTCCCGTATCCAATGGAAACACACAGATGCACGGTGCCCTTGCCAGTAGCTCCTAGGATGATTACACTCGAGCAGGGAATTCTACACAATCTGTCCAAACCAAAGCCCCAAAACACACCAGCTCCTGCATCGGGGCCACCAGATTCCCACTCCGGAGGCGAAGGTTCAAACTAATGCGATGATCTGATGCACCATGGGAAGGAGGAACATTCTAGTTCTCCATACTTCTATTTAATTGACACACAGTCAGGGTGTGTGTTTGAGGGGCACCATGTGATATTTCAACATGCACGTATCTGTGTAATGATCCACCAGGGTCGCTGGCACATCCATCGCCTCGACATCCACTGCTTCTTTGCTTGGGGAACATTCAAATCCCCTCTTCTGTTTTGAAATGATCATTGATTGTTTCTTACCAGGAAGAACTGCCATTTAGTGAACAATTATTATGCCCCAAGCACTATGAAAGTCGCTTTACGTACAGTAACTCATTGAATTCTTTGCATAACCTTCTAAACAATGCAGTTCTTACAGTCCCTGTGGAATCAACAGGCAGTGGAGGTTCAGAGATCCCAGGTCCCCTGGCCAGGATGGCAAGGACGAAGGAGCCCTGAACCCGGCCTCAGCACCCTGCCCGGTGCCCCTCCTTGCCATCACAGTTTTGTTTGGGTAAGCAGTTTTATTTCCTTTTTTGTCTCCATTGCACTTTAGAGTTCAGTACGTGTTTTAGCTATTTTGATCAAAAAATCTTCACAAGTCAAAAGGCATGAATTGCAGTTACATAGGATGAATGAGTCTAGAGGTCTAACACACGGGAGGACAACAGTTAATGACACTGCTGTAAACTGGAAGTTTGCAAAGAGATTTTAGGTGCTATACACACACACACACACACAGGGTCACTATGTGAAGGATGACTTGGCTTTGGGGCTCATTTCACTATGTACATCAAAACATCAGGTTGTGTGGCTTCAATACTCACAGCCGAAAATGAAGACTGATGGGAAGTTTCACAGACACAGGGTGGTCCTGAGCACCCTGCCCGGCTCCCCCAGGGGTCAGCCTTGCACGGCTATGCAGCCATGTGGACAGCAGGGATGGGCACTGCTGCACCCCGGAGCATGCTCCATCCTCCCTTCACACATGCACCGTGTCTCTGCCGCTTTGCACTCCGCACCACGTGTGCAGATCCACGCGCCACAGTCAGGACTCCCTCCTACACACAGGAGGGATGTGCCGTCATCCCTACAGGCCACACTCGTCCCCTCCCCCTCCAACCCCATGACAGCCACTGACACAATGTGCCCTCCATTTCTTGACTGTCCTGCCTGGACATTTGTGACTCACTTCAGTGTCTGCAATGGTATTGCAAATGCTACCCTGCAATGGCCGTGCATGAGCATCCTTCTGAGGCTGCTCTTTCACCCAGCGTGATTCCCTGGAAATTCATCCAGGCTCCTGCAGGCATCCAGAGGTCCTTCCCCTTGCCGCTGAGCAACACTCCTTCCACTGAAGAACATCCGGGGGCCTTCAGTCTGGGGCTGCTGTGAACAGAGCAGCCGTGAACTAGCTCACATACACGTTTCCACATGGACGCAGGCTTTCATTTCTCTGGAACGAGTGCTCAGGAGCGCACCTGCTGGCGTGTACAGCCAGCAAGGCCACTTGTCCCCTTAAGAGGGACAGCCAGCTCGTCTTCCTATGGCTGAGTGACGGAGTCTCTCGGCATCCTGGCCCCTGTTTGGCATTGCCCCTCATTTTTATTTTACCCACTCTCACAGGTGTGTTAGGGATGCCCATGGTCTTGGTTTTCCTTCCCCAGGGACTAGGGAATCTGAGTATCTTGTGAGGTCAATATCAGTCCACGTTTGTGCTCATTTTCTGAGAGCTTTTGCTTTGAGAGTTCCCTGTGCATCCTAGACACAGGCCCTTGGCTGAGCACATGATTCACTCATAGAAAAGGAGTTCAAACTGGAAAGGGCTTTAAAAACCCAGTTCAGGGCCTGCTGGAGTCCGGGGATTCGAGGAAGGCATCCAGAATTAAACCCCGTCCTGGGCTCTGCCAGGGAAGTGGCGGAAAGCCCAGCCCTTCCCTCACAGCAGGAAAGACTGGAGAGAGACTCAAGACCCAGGAGGTTTCAGCGTGGACCCTGAGAGGTGAGGGACCTCCTCCTGCTCAGCCCTCCCTGGTCATCTCTGCAGCTCACGCGCCACCCTGTGGGCCCTGCGGGCGCAGCAGGCCCTGCCCAGAGCAAGTTCACATAGGTGTGTCCTCGCCAGCTTCTCCAGAGGGTCAGCCGCCTACCTACTGCGGCACCAGCAGAGCTGGCTCCAAGAGGAAGCCAGCTCGGACGGCACCCACTGCTCAGCTCCAGATGGGGAAGGATGGCTGGGCAGCCCTGCCCGGTGTGGCCAGCGGACCAGACAGCAGATGGAGGCCTGATGCCCGGCCTTCCTTTGACACTGCTGGACATCACCTGCAGCAGGAGGGCCCAGCCTGGCTGCCCCTCTCCCCCAACCCTGGAAAGCTCGAAGCCAGGGCAACTGCTCGAAGGGAATGGTGGTAGTTTTTGAATGGAAACGATTGGTGTCTGACACAGTTGTCACCACGGAGGAGATCCCTGTTGGGTCACTCAGCACAGGGTCCTGTCCAGTCAGAAGCAGACATTGTAACTCAAACATGGAAGGAACATGATGTGAGGGAGCAGGAATGGGGCCTCCAGACTCAGCCCCTCAAAGCATGGCACCCACAGGGCTCATGAACCTCGCAAGCCACAGGCCAACGTGCCGAGCAGCACCCCGCCTGGTGTAGCGTGGGGACGGGGCCCAGGGGCCAGCAACCTGCAGCCAGTCAGGGGCAGAACCAGGGGGACCCAACCACCAGCTGACTCCTCCCAAAATCCTCATCCTCAGCACAGAACCTGGGAGGCTCAAGTCCCTGCTCCAGTGCCCAAGATGCCAGAGGACGAGGCTCCATGGGACACGAAACCACCTTGTCTCCTTCCCCACATAAGGTTCAAGACTGAAATCACAGCAGGAGAGATCATGGCACCCAGGAAAGAGCCCCAGGGCTTTCTCTAAGCCTCAGAACCCGCCAGGGCATCTGCCCAGACCCCTAGATGGCCTGTTACAGCCATCTGACCACCTGGTCTCCACCCACCAAGGGCTCCACCCTCCACCCCACCAAGACTGGGGAGGAGAGCCCTTGCTTCTGCCTGTGTGTCCACTTCACCACTGCGGGGTCACTGTGGAGATGGTCACATATGTCCACCTCACCAGCACAGGCTCACTGTGGAGACGGTCATGTGTGTCCACTTCACCAGTACAGGGTCACTATGGAGACGGTCACACAAGTGCCTACTTAACCAATACATGGTCACCATGGAGACAGTAATGCGTGTGTCCACTTTACCACTACAGAGTCACTATGGAGACGGTCACACGTGTGTCCACTTCACCACTATGGGGTCACTAGGGAGATGGTCACACGTGTGCCTACCTCACCACTACAGGGTCACTATGGAGAGGTGGACATCACTGAGGGCAGGCTAGGGCCCTGCATGCTGGCCACAAGAGGGCCTTCCAGGGTGCCTTCTGGCAGGGAGCACCCCGAGGGAGCAGGGTGCCCATGAGGGGCCTCAGGGATGGTCCCGTGCCCTCAGGGAGCCCTGGTCCTGGCATGGGGAAAAGGGGGAAGGAGTTAGAAAAGGGAAGAGTGGTGAGTGACAACCGAATCCCAGTCTTAATGTCCACTGATGCCAGCCTGGGGCTGGGGTGCAGGGGCAGGGTCCCATCTGAGGGGGTGGGGTCTCCGTGCCCTGGCCGTTCACCCTGGCCTGGAGGAGTAGCCTCAGACCATCTCATTCGACTGGACTTCGCAAACTCTGCCAGGCAGACAGGGAGGGATTTTCTTTCTCGGGACGACCCTTCTCACCCAGGTAGGACCCCAGCGGGGTCTCCGCAGCCTGGGGCCTGGTGGGTGAACAGAGGTGTGGAGGTCAGTGGCCCAGGTGCTGTGCAGGGTGGACGGCCAGGATCCCAAGCAAGAGGTCACTCCACACCCACAGCCGCCCACCTTCCACGGGAACTCCTGAGTGGAGGAGCCAAAGGGGCCACCCACCTCTCCCTGACACCAGAGAAATCCGGGTCAGTTAAGATAACGCCCATTTCCAGAAGAGGCTGTCCACGGACCCTCCCGGGCCTCTCCTCGGGCAGTCTGAAATGATGTTGCTGACCTTGGACGGGGACGTCTCCAAGTGACCACTGGCTCACCTCCACCGTCCACTATGGTTACCAGGCAGGCCTGGGACGTAGAGGGACAAGAAAGAGTGCCTGGAGCTGGCTGGGCCTGGTCAAGACGGCTCACATCAGCTCCACGCACACCTGAGGCTAGAGCTCACCCCACAGGGGACCCTGGGAAGGGAGGGCCCACTGCCCGGAGGAGGCCCACAGGGCAGCCTCAGCACCAGGCCTCACATACGCCTGGTGTGTGGCTTCCCTAAAAACACCTTTCTTCCCCCCACTCCACCGACTTTTTTCCTGTATCTTATTGGCATGTTATCACCGTACACACCAGTGACCTTTGTTATTACATATTGATACAAGCACGAGGCACAATATAATTTGGCCAATATCATTCCCCCGTATTTCCCCTCCTGTTCCCTCCCCCGTCCCTTCCCTGTACTCTGCTGACCTCCCTTTGATGTTCATGAGATTCCCACCATCATCACTGTTCTTTTCCCTTCTTCCTCTCTACCTTCCACATAAGAAAGAAAACATATGACCCTGGGACTTTGGGGTTTGGTTTATTTTACTTAACATCATGTTCCCAAGTTCCATCCATTTTCCTGCAAATGACATTATTCCATTCTTCTTTATGACTGAATACTACTCCATTATGTACATACACCACATTTTCTCTACCAGTTCATCTGTTGATGGACACTTAGGTTGGTTCCATAGCTTTGAATTGTGAATTGTGCTGCTATAAACAGGGGTGTGCTGGGATCCCTGTAGTGAGATGATTTAAGTCTTCAGGGTAAGTACCGGGGAGTGGTGTAGCTGGGCGGCATGGTGGGTCCGTGCCTGGTCTTTTGAGGAGCCTCCAGACAGATTTCCATAGTGGTCATACTGATTTGCAGTTCCACCAACAGTGTAAAGT
The DNA here is from genome assembly GCA_020662805.1 of Glaucomys volans. Lineage (NCBI taxonomy): Eukaryota > Metazoa > Chordata > Mammalia > Rodentia > Sciuridae > Glaucomys > Glaucomys volans. The sequence continues at coordinate 182,274 of JAJEJO010001958.1, forward strand.
GCTTCTCTTCTCCACGTCCTCTCCAGCACTGACGATCTTCGTGTTCTTTATGACGGTCGTTCTGACTGGAGTGAGATAAAATCTTAGTGTAGTTTTGATCTGCATTTCCTCAATTGCTAATGATGTATGGAATTTCATATATTTATTGGCCATTTGTATTTATTCTTTTGAGAAGTGTCTGTTTAGTTCATTTGTTCATTTATTAATTGTATTATTTATTGTTTTCGTTTGCTTATTTGTTCTGTTTCTTTCTGGCATTGTCTTTTGAGTTTTCTATATTAATATTTTATATTTCTATATTAATTAATTAATTTCTATATTATTAATTTCTATATTAATATTAATATTTCTTTATTTCCAGTGCTAATCCTCTGTCAGAAGAGCAGCTGGCGAAGACCTCCTCCCACTCTGTAGGTTCTCTCTTCACATTTCTAATTGCTTCCTTTGCTGTGCAGAAGCTTTTTAATTTGATGTCCTCCCATTTATCAACTCTTGGCATTATTTCCTGAGCTTCAGGGGTTCTATTGAGAAGGTCCTTAGCTGTGCCTGCAAGCTGGAGGGTTGACCCTGTGTTTTCTCCTAGAAGTTGCATCGTTGCTGGTCTAATTCCTGGTCTTTGATCCATTTTGAGTTGATTTTTGTGCAGGGTGAGAGGTAGGGGTCTCATCTCAGGCTTCTACATGTGGATCACCAGTTTCCCAGCACCCCTGGGTAAAGAGGCTGTCTCTCCTCCAATGTGTGTTTTTGGCACTTTGTTCAGCGCCAGGCGGGTTGCCGTGTGGGTTGGTCTGGGCCTTCTGTTCTGTGCCGTGGGTCTACCTGTCTGTTCTTAGGCCAGCGCCACGCCTTTGGGTTGGTACAGGCCTACGGTACAATTTGAAGTCAGGTATTGTGATGCCGCCAGCATTTCTTTTCTAGTTAGAATTACTTTGGCTGTTCTGGTCTTTTATTCTTCCAAATGAATTTTAGGACCGTTTTTCCAGTTCTGTGGAGAAGGTCGTGGGTGTTTTGAGGAGTCTGCCTTGAATCTGTGTGCTGCTCTTGGTAGCATGGCATTCAGCAACATCAGCCTGACTATTCATGAACGTGGGAGGTCTTCCCGTGTTCTCGTGTCCTCCTCAGTTTCTTTCTTAGTGTCCTGTGGTCTTTCACTTTCTTGGTTAGATTTCTTCCCAGGTTTGTCTGTCTGTTTTGGAGGCTATTGTGAATGGGCTCGTTTTCCTGATTTCTGTCAGCAGATTAATGATTGATGTACAGGAAGCTTTTGGTTTGTATGCTGCTTTGTAACCTGCTACTCTGCTGAATTTATCAGCTCTGACAGTCTCGTAGATATCTTGGATATTCCAAGTATAGAATCATATCGTCGGCAAACAGTGATAAATTGATATTTTCCTTCCCTATTTTTATCCACTTTGATTTCCTTTTCTTGCTTCGTTGCTCTGGCTGGAATTTCTAGTACCATCTTGGATGGCAGTGGTGACAGTGGGCATCCTTGTCCTGTTCCAGATTTTAAATGAAATGCTTACAGTTTTTCCCCACTCACCACGAAGTTGGCTTTGGGTTTTTTGTAAATAGCTTTTATGATGTTGAGGTTGGCATCTTCTAACCCTAGTTTCTTCAGTGATTTTTTATCATGAACAGGTGCTGAATTTTGTCAAAGGCTTTCTAAGTATCAATTGAGTGATGATTTTTGTCCTTAATTCCATGTATGTAATGAATTACACTTATTGATTTGGGGGTGTTAAACTGCACTTGCATCTCTGGATAAAATCGACTTGGTCATGACGTGCAGCCTTCTTAATATGTCCCCAGTATGGTTTGCTAATATTCTATTAAGTATTTTTGCATCTAAGTTCATGGGGGATGTTGGGTTGTAGTTTCCTTTCCCTGATGTTTCCTTACCTGGTTTTGGTGTAAGTTTGATAGTGGCCCCATGAAATGAATCTGGAAGTGTTTGATCCCTTTCCATTTCATACAGTAATTTGAGGAGCGTTGGCATTAGCCTGCTGTGGTACAAGTCAGCCAAGAAACCATCTAGTCCTGGGTGTGTCTTTGTTGGAAGGACTTTTATTATTGCTTATATCTCATAGCTAGTACTCGGTCTGTTCAGGTTTTCTATGTCTTTTTGATTCAATTTTGGCAGGTTGTATGCGTCTAGAAATGTATCCATTTCTTCTAGGTTTTCCAATTTATGAGAGTGTACATTTTCCAAACAGTCTCTAATGATCCTCTGAATTCTGTGATATCTGTGGGCTTCACCTTTTCATCCCTCATTTTATTAATTTGGTCCCATTCTTTTGGTTAGTTTGGCTAAGGGTTTATCCGTCTTGCTTATCTTTCCGAAAAACCAACTCTTTGTTTCTTTAATCCTCTTTGTATTTTTGTTTGTTTGTTTGTTTTAAAATTTATTTAATTTTGATCCATTGAGCACAAATGGAGTACAGCTATTGTTTGTCTGGTTGGACACAAAGTAGAGTCACACCATCTGAGCATTCATACATGCACACAGGGCAATGATGTCTGTCTCATTCTGTTATTATTCTTACCCCCCCACACCCCAACCCCACCCCTCCCTTCCCTCTATGCAATCTATCCTTCCACCCACATTATGCATCATCATTCACTTATCAGAGAGATCATTTGGCCTTTGGATTTTTGGGATTGGCTAATCTCACTTAGCATAACAGTCTCCAACATCATCCATTTACCTGCAAATGCCATAATTTTATTCTTCTTTATGACTGAGTAAAATAATATTCCATTGTGTATATATATCACAGTTTCTTTATCCATTCATCTATTGAAGGGCATCTAGGTTGGTTCCACAATCTAGCTATTGTGAACTGGGCAGCTATGAACATTGATGTGGCTGCATCACTGTAGTAATCTGATTTTAAGTCCTTTAGATATAGGCCAAGGAGTGGGATAGCTGGGACAAATGGTGGATCCACTCCAAGTTTCCTAAGGAATCTCCACCCTGCTTTCCAGAGTGGCTGCACCAACTTGCACTCCCACCAGCAATGTATGAGTGTACCCTTTTCCCCACATCCTCGCCAACACCTGTTGTTGCCTGTATTCTTAATAAAAGACATTCTAATCGAGGTGAGATGAAATCTCAAGGTGGTTTCGATTTGCATTTCTCTTATAACTGGGGATGTTGAACATTTTTTCATAAATCTGTTGATTTGTATTGTTTTCTATTCTCAGTTCCATTGATTTTGGCTCTGATCTTAATTATTTCCTTCCTTCTAGTGGCTTTAGAATTGGTTTGTTCCTTTCCAAGGGTCTGGAGATGCCTCCTTAGGCCGTCTCGTGGGACCCTCCTGATTCTCCTGTGTGGCCTCATAGCTGTGAACTTCCCTCTCAGCACTGCCTTCAGGGGTCCCAGGGTTCTAGCAAGCTGTGTCACTACTCTCATTTGAGTCTGAGAATTCTTTAATTTCTCCCCTGATCTCTTCCATCACCCATTCATCGCTCAGAAGTATACCATTCAGTCTCCACGTGCTGAGACAGTCTCTGTGGGGTTTTGTCATGTCGGTTTCTAATTTTATGCCCTCGTGTTCTGATAAGACGCAAGGGATCATATCTGTTTTTCAGTCTTTGCTGCGAGTTGCCTTGCGGCCTTAAGTGCAGTCTGTTTTGGAGACGGCTCCACGAGCTGCTGAGAAGACAGCATATGTGGTTGGATGACGACCTTTCCTGAGCCCACCCCAGACAGCCCGGCCCTCTGGGCAGGACGTGTGAGAGGCCTTCGAGGCCTGCTGTCCTCCCCGTGGATGGTGTGAGTGCAGACACTCAACGACTTCACCAGCAAGCTCTCCTGTTAACTGGGCAGTGCTTTAAAGTTTCAGAACCATTTCTGCAGGCCATGTGGGGACACAGCGAGGAGGCAGCTGTCTTCAGGCCCAGGCGGGAGGCTGCACCAGAACCAGGCCCTGAGGTTCCAGCTCCAGGAAATGAATTTCTGTCGTGCAGGCAAAAGTAAATGAGTTACTTCTCAAACATCCTCTCACTCCATTTCCTCACCATCCTCTCCCAGGGTCTGCAAACTTCACTTAGTCAAGAAGGACTGACAGACTGCCCAGGCTCCGCCCGGGCCCTGGGGCTGAGTGAGAGCAGATCTGCACCGTGATCCTCTTCCTTGTGAGGAAGAGCAGCTCGTCGCTGCAGGTAAAACAGTGCTCTGGACGCCTCCTGAGGCTGAGCACAGCGGCATCGGGCTGAAAAGCGTCACAGCAGAGGACACAGTCCAGGGCGGAAGAGGCCTGCGGAGTGGGCAGAAGCTCCACCACCCGCACCTCAGAGAGCACTGACGTCCAGGATGCAGAGAACTCAAGAACAGAACACCAGAGCACCCCAAATAACCTCATCAGTGAGTGGGCAAAGGGACTAAAAAAGAAATACAAATGGCCAACAAATACATGAACAACTGTTCAACATCTCCAGCAATTAGAGAGATGCCAATTAAAACTACACAGATTCCACCTCACTCCAGTCAGAATGGCAACTATCAAGAACACAAGAAACAATAAACGTTGGTGAGGATGTGGGGATGTGGGGGTGCACTCATACATTGCTGGTGGGACTGCAAATTGGTGCAACCACTCTGGAAAGCAGTGTGGAGATTCCTCAGAAAACTTGGAATGGAACCACCATTTGACCCAGCTATCCCA
>JAJEJO010001958.1:194681-252826 GCA_020662805.1 Glaucomys volans
GAGAGTAGAGTGGCTCATACATCACCCCAGGCACATATATAACCATACAGCCGGCGAGTACAGCCAGAGAAATGAGAAATTATACTCCATTATATGTGACGTATCAAAGTGCATTCTCTGTCATATGTAACTAATTAAAACAAACTTCAAAAATTTTTAAAAAGTGACCTACTCTCCACATTGAGGAAATCCAGGAGTGAAGTCCCCACGGACGCCTACGTGACCCGAGTAGTGATTCCATTTAGGTGCTGTGCTTTCCCGCCTTCAGACCATAGCTACAGTGTGGGCCTGGTGTTCATAGGTATCGAGTTGCCCAAACCCCGTGTTCTTAGAGACCAGCACATAAAATTACAGACAAAAGTCACAGGCAGGGGTTGTCACACGCAGGAACCTCCATCGTCGGGGCAGAGACAAGGAGGCCTGGCGCCCCGCGGGCTGCAGGCTCACAGCCACTCCTGGGGGCAGTGGGGAAGCCTGGGGCTCAAGGCTGGCACCCCGAGTTTCCGTCCAGTCTGGGGGAAGCGTGCAGTGCTGAAGGCCTGTGTGTCCAGGGGCCACTGAGACCCACAAGCAGGAGGGGTCGGGAGGCCCCTGGCCACTCAGCCAGCGCGCGGGTCACACAGACCCTGCTGAAGGGCGTCACGGCTGAGTGACTGGCCCGGGGAGATGTGCCCGCTCCTCCCCTCCGTCTTCACCTTCGCCTTCGGGCACTGTGAGCAGCCAGGAGCCTGCTGCCCAGCTCCGACTCCTGTCCCCATAACGAAGGCAGCGGTTCCGGCTTCTCGGAGGCTCAGCTCAGGCTCTTCTCAGGGCAGACGGCGCCCGGCGCTGGGCTCTTAGGCTCACCGCGCAGGCCCTTGCTGTTCCTTTACGTCTCTTTCTGCTGATCCTCATGTGTTTTCCTTGCTGTTGCTGCTGTTTTGTGGTGTGGGGGGTCAACCCAGGGCGGCGCATGTGAGGCCAGTGTTCTGCCCCTGAGCTCCGTCCCCGGGGCCGTGCGTGTTCTTTTCTTAAACAACAAAATGTGCTCCATCTCCACGTGGCAGGAGGGTGTGTTTTGACATGTTGTGCACACATGGAGAACGACTTGTCCTAACTAGGATCCCATCCTCATGGTCCTCATGATGTACAGTTTGTCACGTCTGATTTGCTCTACTACCTTTCCTATTCCCATCCCTCCTCCCTTCCCTTCATTCCCCTTTGTCTAATCCACTGAACTTCTATTCTACCCCAAGCCCTTGTTCCGTGTTAGCATACATGTGTCAGACAGAACATTCAGCCTTTGGTTCTTTGGGATTGGCTTATTTCACTTAGCGTGATAGTCTTCAGTTCCATCCATTTACCAGCAAATACCATAGTTTCATTCATTTTTTATGGCTGAGTAATATTCCATTGTGAACATATGCCACATTTTTCTTTATCCATTCATCTGCTGAAGGGCATCTAGGGTGGTTCCATAGCTTAGCTATTGTAAATTGAGATGCTATAAACACTGATGTGTCACTGTATTATGCTGATTTTAAGTCCTTTATATACTGAGGAGTGGGATAACTGGGTCAAATGGTGGTTCCATTCCAAGTTTTCTGAGGAATCTCATACTGCTTTCCAGAGTGGTTGCACCAATTTGCAGTCCCACGAGCAATGTATGAGTGTGCCTTTTCCCCACATCCTTGCCAACATCTATTGTTACTTGTATTCTTGATAGTTGCCATTCTGACTGGAGTGAGATGCAATCTCAGTGTAGTTTCAATTTGCAATTCTCTAATTCTAGAGATGCTCTTAAGCCAGGGGCCGTTCCTACCTCGTTTGGTGCCCTGGTGCTGCACTGGTCGCTGGGTCTTGCAGACGCAGTCTCTGAGAGGTGCGGCAGCCCCTGCCTGTCCTGGGCACTGTGCCGGATGATGCAGCATATGGTCGTGAACCTCTCCAGAAGTTTCCAGAGGATTCGCTCTCTGGGTCTTCTGTTTAGGAAGGTAGCGTGTGGTTCAGACTTACCAGGTGGACAGAGCGCAGACGATTCACCTCCCTAGGCCATTCCCGGTGCTCAGCCACCATTGCTACGCAGCAGGGGGCTGTCCGGTTCACTGATGAGCAACTCTCCTGCAACATTTCCCCAGGTTGGAAATCTCAAATAGCATTTCCAAACACTTAAACTAAACCTCGTTTAGATGACATAAGGCTTCAGCAAGCTATATCTCCGTACAGCCATTACCCGTTTTTAAGTCATTTCATTCTTTACACTCGAAAACATATGGGCCTCTTTCAGATCATTTTTACTTACAACGATCGAGGCTTCCAAACAGTTTCTTAATGTCCTCGTCCTTCCTGGTGGAAAGAGGCTGTTCTTTGCAGCTTGCCCTGCAGGGTCCTGACTCCCAGGCGCAGGGAGGAGGGCGCGGCCTCTGGTTGCCTGGTCCTTAGAACCTCCCGGAATAGCCTGCGCTGGCCTTGAAGCAGGCGTGAAGCAGGTGAGACGGCACCTGCCCGGGGGCTCCGGCTCGGTCCCTGCCCAGCTCCACTGCTGCACGAAAATCTGATCCGGACCCTCGAGGTGCCAGGCTGACTCCCCTTGCTGAGCGCCAGGACGGGAGTTGAATGATGGACCTTCCATCAGGCGCCTCTCCTGCCGGGGTCTGCATTCCTCCTCACGGGGAGCAGCCGGCAGACGCCTCCCGTAATACTCATTTCTCATCCCACAGACGGATCCACTGACCCAGAAATCTCTCCATCTTTTCCCTCTGCGTTTGTGACCAACACCATGAGAACCGTGGAAACATCACGTCCCTGGGCAGGTGACAGTGTCCCTAGATCACTACAGGTCTACACTAAATGGACTGCTTTCCACTTCCAAGTGTAGACACTCAGGCCAGTTTGACCTGACGAAGGCCAGGGCGGTCCACGGACCACTGCAAATGACTCCAAGTCACCTTTGAAGGCATAAGATGATTTTTAAGGGCCAAAAGGACACTTTTGGTCATTTAAAAAATAACCATTTTTATAAATGTTTCCACATTACCTGATCCAGTGGTTTCCCTTGCCATGATCTCAGTCGCCCATGGGCGACCACAGCTGAGAATAATAATTGGAAAATTCCAGAAGTAAACCATCCAAACACGTTCACCTGGTCACCGCCGTGAGGTGTGTGGGGATGTGGCGCTGTCCCCGTCTGCCCTGCCTGGGACGTGGATCTTCTTAGGGCAGCGTATCCACGAGGGAGGCGCCACCGGCCCTCTGGGCAGCGGGCAGCCCTGGCAGGGTCCAGCGCTGCTGCAGAAAGGCAGTGCCCACGTCCTGGGACCTTTCTTCACCTGGTCAGGGCCCCAAGCACAAGTCACAAGGAGGCCCGCCACCTGGACATGCTGGACGGACTGGGAAGGTGCTCTGTAAAGGAAAAGGTGAGGGGGAGGGCGAGATCCTGCCCGAGCTCGCAGATCTACAGCAAGAGCGAAGCTGCTACCACGGAATCATGGAGGAGGAAGAGGGAATCCAAGCTCGCCTTGCTGTGGCGCCTCAGGCTGCAGAAGTCACAGCCGCAGCTCGACAGGCACTTCATTAGGATGGGAACACCCTTGGCAGAGGCCCCGCACCACCCATGGCTGCGCCTCCCCTTGGAATCAGGGTGTTTCCCCCAGGGTGGGGACCACATGGTTGACCCTTGTCCAGTTGTCCCAGGCCACTCGGCAGTGGATGCCGTCCAGTGAGAACAACTACGAGAAAAAATTGAGTCTTGGACTGAATAGTGTAAGCCAAGGGCTGGGGGAGCTAGAGTCACCGCACGGGAAATGGACACTGATGCAGGGCACTGCCTCCACCCCAGCGCGTGGATGGGGACAGGGACAGTCTGCAGGCTTGAGGGGTAAGGTTGGACCTGCTGATGGGGAGGAGGAGAGGCAGTGGAGCACAGGGAGGCTCAGGGGAGGCCGCCCCTGGAGATGTTCCTGGGTGGTAGAGCCCCAGGACCCGTTGTGAGGGTCAGTTTTTGTGTCCTGCTCAGCGTGGAGTTCCCTGGGGACAGGAGGAGTCCAAAGGGCCGTGATGCGGGATGCAGGCTGGGACACCAGGGAAGCCCAGTTCTCCTCAGCGGTGTGCCTCCTGGGCAGCGGTGTCTGCCCATAGCAGCTGCCAGCACCGAGCCTCACACTGCTTCCCGAGGGCTAGTGACCTCCACACCCCCCACACCCTCGCCCACCAGCCACCGTCACTCTTGCCCAGCTCTGGGCCCCCATTCTCCCACAGCCTGGCCTGGGTTCTTGGGCTTTCTCTCTCCCCCGTTGGCTGACTTTGCATCAGATCCCGCACCCTCTGCAGCCCTGGTTCCTGGAGCACCAGGCCTGACTCCATTCCCTGCTTTGGCCAAATCTGGGCTTTTCTTTGGACAATTTGACTTCCAGCATCGACCAGCCTGAACTCAGGCCCCTGCCTCAGCCACCACCAGGTGACCTGTGGGACAGCCCAGCAGATCCATAAAGACCCAGTGAACAGGCAGCAGGACCTGAAGAAGAGGAGGAGAGCTGCGAAGCGGGAGGTGAGGCTCCCAGCCCGCCCCGCCCGCTGGATGAACACGTCCGGTCGTCAAGGTGCGTATGTATTCAGAGCTGGCCACAGAAACGATTCTCAGTTTGAAAGCAATGGCAGGAGTTGACATGAATAATGCATTTTCATCTTCCATCAACGCTTTAAAACAAAGCAGCACGCCCAGTTGTTCAAATCCGTTCTGTGTTTTGCGTTGTTTCCAGAATGAGTGTTTCTGCAGAAATTTCATTTACAATATGAAATTGTTCTTGCTACTGATACAAATTCAAAACAATCCACCATTGTAATGGATTTCTAAGCACATTTGTTATCTCAGAATCACCGCAGAGAGGAGAGCCCAGCAGGGGTAGCGTGAGTGTGGCTGCCCATGGTCCCCGCCAAGGACCTTCTCTCAGCGACTGACGGCCTGTGAGCAGTTCCGATGCTCAGAAGAGACATGTGCTCAGCCGTGGGAGAGAGGGACCCGGCTCAAAGCCACGCAGTAGCTTGCTTCACCTCTGTTTGCTTCAGGGGTTTCCAGGACGAACAGGAAATAGCCTGGCAGCCGGAACACAAGAAAAGGACCCCTGGAGTTCTAGGCTGTTAATTCCAGTAGCATTTCCAGATCGCTCCCCGAACCACAGCCCTCAACGTTCCACATCATGCGTGGTCTGGATGCCCCAGGACATCCGCTCTGGCCAGCTGCAGGGTCCTGCCAGCCTGCCACACGGGGGAGTCTCTTGTGTCAGTGGCCTGGGACGTATCAACATACTCCCTCTGCGGCAACAGGCCAGGGACAGGAAAGGCCAGCGCTTGGTGGACCTCTTTGACTGCCCTTCAGGCCAGCGGATAATCAGGGGGAGCAATATCTCACGTCCGACTGAGGCTACTTCTGAATCCAGACACAAGCGTGATCCAGAGCAGGAGAGGGTTCTGCAGCAAGCCTGGCTGCCGGGTCCATGCGCCCAGCAGACAGAAGATGCGAGAGCAGAGAGGGCCCTGCCCCTCCCTGCAGCTCCAGCGACCCCACCTTCTGCTGCTTGGGATTTCTGACTTGAGAATCCCTGCTGGGCTTCTGCAGAGATTAACACTTGACCCTGGGTGGGAGGTCTGGCGAGTCCTGCCTGTCATTTGATCCCCCTGGGCCCCAGAGTCTGTGGGTGAGCCTGCCTGGCTCAGGATGCAGGTGCCCGGGGAAGGGGAGACTGCGGGCCGGCCGCTCTCCTGTGCTGAGGCCAGGCCCTGGGCCTGCTGGGCCTTCTCAAGGGGATCTGGTCAGGCACTCCCTGTCTAAGGTCCCCTGTTGGAGACCTGGTCCTGGATCCACAATGACCTTCCTGTCTCTGGAAGTATTCCTGGTCCCCGAGTCTGGGGTCTGATACCAGCACAGCCATGGCAGCTGTAGTGACTTCCCGGCTGCCGTGACCGAGGACCACGGTGAGTTATAAACCAGAAGTGTATTTTCTGAAGCAGCCGCAGGGTCATAGGATCCTGGGAGTCAACAGCAGAGGGCCAGGGAGCTTGTTTCCGGTAAGGCCTTTCTTGCTGGCCTGCCCCCCAAATTCCTGCTCTGTCCTCCGGTGGCCTTTCTGCTGGGCATGGGCAGGGAGGGGGGGTGGGTGGAGGAGGGTCAGAGACACGGGGGCCGGGGGCGGGGGGGAGCGCACTCTGGTGTCTTTTCCTCTTCTCATGAGGACATCCATCCGGTTGGCTCAGGATCCCGTCCACCCTCCTGACCTCCTCCAACCTTAAACACCACCCCATGCAGCCCGAGCTGGGCCCCGGCATGTGCACTGAGCGACACAGTTCTGTGTATGACCTGGATTTCTTATGACCACGTTCCCAGGACACGTCCTTCTCTGTTCCTTTATTTTCAACCCGTCTCTTCACGTCAAGGCCTCTCCTACGTGTGCGGAGGCCCGCATGAGCCCCTGCTGTTTCCCTGGCGCACATCTCTGCCTCTCCACTGGAGCACGAGCACCTTCCACTCAGCACGGTTCCAGCCCCTGGAGAAGTTCACCGTGCTGTGCTGTGTTTGATGCCGGCCTCTCTGTTCTTTCCTTTCCTTCCATGTTCCCTCCTTCCTTTGGGTTGGTTAGTTGGCTTTTTATTTGTTCATACTTCTAAATCCATGCTGTCACCTCTATTTATGTTTTTGAAGTCTTTCAGCATCTTTGGGGATCACAACGTGCATTTTGAACTTGTCCCAGGCTCTCGGTAAGCCCTTCACCTGTGGTAAGAAACACAGCAGCTCCTTTCCAACAGCGACTCAGCAGATCCGGATACCAACAGGGCCAAGGTCGAGAGACCCCAGTGCACAGCAGCCTGGACTCCAGGGCTGATCAAGTCCTGCCCCCAGGCCACGGCACCAGGGGGTGCCAGGATTCCCGGAGTGGTCCCGTGGTCTTCTGCTCTGGGTGGTCAAGGCTCTGTGCCTGCTCGTCCTGTGAGAGAGGGACTCTGGGAAACAGCTGCCCACATGTGGTGACCAGCGGCAGAGCCCACGGCAGGGCTAGCCCAGCACCTGGCGCTGCAGCAGAGCAGGAGCAAGACCCTCCGACCAGTGGCTTCTGGTGAGCCCCCTCCTCCCGTCTCCCCCTCCCTCGCTGCCCCTCCTCCCCGAGCACTTGGCCGTGTGCACACAGGCAGACACGGGTAAGCCCCCGACCACGGACGTCGCTTCTCAGCATTAGATACGATCCAGCAGCCCCAGACTCACAGTAGGCCCAGCAAATATTTCAGTCTTTCCCCTTAATATTTAACCCTTCGTTACAAAGTAGCTCCTCCACTGAAGAGCCCCGGCCCTCCTCAGCCCAGCCGTCCTCTGACTCCAGCCCCAGCTGCTCCAGGGTGTTGGGGGGCTTTGCCCAGAGCTGAGGGCCCCCCTCCACCTGCCTGACGCACAATGGCTTGAACTGTGACCCTGGGGACACAGTCACCTGCAGCCTCACAGGGCAGCTGCCTAGGCTCCTGCGATTCCATCAAGCCCCTCATTTCACGTGGGGGAGCTCGGTCTGTGCGCCTCTCTGAGCCTCCGGTTAGCTGCCTCACAGACCTCATCGGCTTCCTCTTCCCTTGAACGGTTTCTACCCAGCACACGGCAGCCTGAGTGGCGTCCGGGTAGCCATCATTGGACCCGGCATGCCTTACCCTTGGGCCTCTGGTTGAATCTTTCAAGGCCATTGCCGGATTCGACTGTTTCTTTTTCTCTTCACTTCGTTCAGCAGCGTTAGCCAGGGATGTTCACTGGGGCCACAGTGGACAAAGACGCGGACTTGTCCCCTGAGTGCCCGACAGTGAGGATCTGAAGTTCAGGGCCACACGCTGGGCGGCCCAGATGTGTGGACTCAGCAGCTGTGGCTCCCCTGTGCCCGTGTCCCCACACTTGTGCGACAGACTCAGAGGCTGACCACTCAGGTCCTTAGTAACATCAGGGCATGTGTGGGTCCCTGCGGCCACTCCCAAAGAGTGGACACCGAGAACCCAGATCCTGGAATGCCACCTCCTGCCCGTCACAGAATGTCACATCATGAGCGTCCGCCTAAGTCATTACAGCCATCAGGGTTCGTTGGGCAACTCAGTTCGTGGCTTTAGGAAGGTCCTTCAAGTGGACGCACCACGTATCGGCCGTTCCCTTCTCCAGGGTCACTTCTGTGGCCTAATTCTTTCCAATTCAGTGTTCTCATCTACAAATGGGGGTGGGAAGCAGAAATGATCCAGCTCTGTGCCTCGGAGAGGGAGGTGGAGGTGAGTCAAGGCAGAGAGGCCCTGGGGCCAGCCAGGTTGGGACAGCTCCTTTCCAGCCCAGAAGCGGCCAGAGCCCAGCTCATGACGCAGCAGCCCACCCACAAACAGGATAGTACAGATGTTTAAAGGGGCTACAGACGGGGTCCCCGTCAGACTGACCTCTGAGGAAACAGAACAGGGGATGGGGAAGAGGTCAAGAGTGGGAGCTGCTCGTGACAAGGTCACATCTGCACTCGGGGCACTTGCCCCCAATCCTGGAAGGGGTCAGGGCAGAGGCGCCACTCACCACCCAAGGGGGCAGGGCCACGCTGCTGCTGGGGGCCAGTGGACGGAGCCCGGTGAAACCTGGTGTGGCACGCTCTCCAGCCTGACCGATGCACCTGAGACAGGTGGCATCTCCCAGTGACTAAGGGAGTGACTGTGGAGCCCCCTCCAGCCTGAGGCACACCCGCCCCCAGTTGACCCCGTTGTTACATGCCTGCCCACAATTCCTACACTCAGTCTCCTCAGGTGACCTGAAGAGTAACTGGAAGTAGTTGATGCATTCAGTTTAAATCAGAGATTCAAAGCCACATGTGTGTCCCTGAAGAACTTGTGTAATTTCCACTCTGGCTGAATCTGCACAATAGGAAAACACACCAGCTCATGTTCCTCTTTATCACATTAGATAGTTCTCGCTTGTGTGAACTCACTGTCCGCAGTTCCCAGGGACACGCAGCCCCCCGCCCCGACAGACATGGGCAGCAGTGGCCAGGCTGTGCAGGCTGGTGGGCGTCCGCGCGTCACTTCTCACGGTGTCTCTGCTCAGGTGTCACTCCACGCCAGCGCAGGCATGCGCAGGAAGGGGACAGCAGCCATTCATCTGGCGGGTTGCTCAGCTCAAACCCTGTCTATTTGTTTCTTTAAACTCAATTATTCTGCAGGCTCATATTGTATTGAATCACACATCTCACGATATTGGAAATGGCTCATTTGTTCTGGGAATTAAGAGCCTCTAATTGCATCACAAAACGCTGACGCCCAGCAGAATGGTAATGGAGCAGGCACGCGGCAGCAGTTCTCAGGATGAAGAGCGCCAGTGCTTGAACACCGTTCCAGCCAACACACCAACACTGTCAGGCACAGTACTGTGACCCCCAGCCTGTGGGCAGCTCCTGTCCTACAGCTTCAAGGAACCCTTCGCTGCTCTCTGAGAGGCACCCCACCCTTCCAGGAATCACACCCCAAGAGCAGATTGCTCAGGAAGCAGTAGTGACGCCCGTGATGAGTGCCCTGATGCGCCCCCAATGACCCCAGGACGGAGCTGCGAGGCTGCTGCCACCTGGCATTGCCCGGCGGCCACCCTCTCTACTCGTCCACCCCAATGAGGGCAACTCTTTCACCCCATCACAGCACTAGGGCAGGGAAGCCTCGCCTCATGATCGGCCGACATGGGAGTGGAGTCCAAGGGACCGTGCTGCAACCACGTGGCTCCAGAGCCCTGGGGAGCTGGCCGCGCTTCACTGAGACTGGACCACGGCAGCTCAGCCTCCACCCAGCCCTGCTTCCTTCCCTTCCACAGTTCTGATCTGGACGGCGTCCTCTGCAAACCCCTGCAGGCTGGTCCCTCTCTCAGAGCACACTGCAGGCCTCTATACCTCAGCCACAAAATTCAGGGGCTCCGCTGGCCAGACCCTGGACGGGGCCCCACTTTCCACGGCCAGGCTCCTTGCCTGCCTCCATGCCAGGGTCACTTCCACCCTGTGTCTTTCCACTCCCCTCCAGCGGGGCATGATTTAGGCTAAGTGTGGATCGCTAAGTAACAGGGGGCATCAAGAAAGAGCTGGAGGGCTCTGGGGAACAGCCTGGAGGAGAATGGAGCCCACGGCAGAGTGGCAAGCAATCCGACAGAAGAAGGATCCCTGCCACCTGGCCAGGTCTCCACAGTGAACCAACACCAGGGGAATGGCCGTGGTGGTCAGAGCCCAGCCCTGAGCACCCCACCAGCACAAGGGGAAGCAAGGGGAGAAAGGCAGAGGCACATCCCAGGCTGCCCCCATCAAGAAACCAGGATCCTGCCAGGAACTGGGCCACCTCGGGGATGGGGGCGGGGGGACACCTTAGCTGTGGACCGTGGGAGGCTGTCAGGGGGACAGCTGATGCCTTCCCATGTGCTTCGTTCGCAGTTCCACCCACTCACAGGGGTGGAGGACGGGCCAAGGTCAGAGAGCTCAGACAGCAGGTCCTCCCTTTCCAACTGCACCAGCCTTTGCACGGCGGGCCGGCCACGGCTGGCACACTAGAGACCGTGATCTCATTAAAGGATTAAGTCTGCAACGGTGGCCTTACAGGCAGCTTGCAGAATTTTAGTTCACGTTAAACGTGCAAATCATTCCTAATCTTTTTTCAAAAAATACTTAAAACTGATTTTTACTCTAACAAAAGCCAAGTTTCCAAAATCAATGAATATAATTCAAAACCCTCTTCTTCATTACACGTTCTTGAGCATGTTCATTCTTTCAGATTATTTTTCCTGAGACCGAAAACCTTCAGCACAGGGTTGAGCTCACCCTCGAGAGGCACTCTGGGCTGCATTGATCCAGCGAGAATCCAGTAATGGTTATTGAACAAAAGTGATTGAAGCAAAAGTTTTGGCCAACTAAACAAAGGCTGTTAACACTTGCTAAAATGTTTCGTCTGTTGAGGAATGGGTGCCCTCCACTGGGTTGTCGAACACAACCATTCATTTCCATTTTAAACTCCAGGAGTTGTGTCAGCTTTAGTGCCCACGCAGTTCACAGTGAAAAGCAGCAATCCCGAGAGAGGCTCCTCAAAGGACATCAATTCCCATAACAAAAGGGTTCTGGACGTGGCTCTTGAAAATCACTACCCTAGAATCCATGTGGTTACTGACAAACACCCTGCATCCCAGGGGTTTTAAGACATTTATAAAAAGTGCCGATGGCTGAGCCTAACGAACATCCTCAGGCTTAGACCCAGGCACCTGTTTCCAGTGAGTTCTCCAGGGGAAGCTGCTGCAGAGTCCAGATGAGCTGCCACAAATGCCCGTGACAACAGACAGGTCATGTTCCTGAGCCAGGAAGACATTCCCTCTCCTGGCCCGTCCATCTCTTTCCTATCCTAAGAGCTATGGAATCTACCTCCACGAAACTTTCATGCCCCAAGACCACATGCTGATCATGGTAAATATCAGAAACTCAAGCCAGGCAGGTGACACACGCCTGTCATCCCAGCAGCTCAGGAGGCTGAGGCAGAAGGATCACAAATTCAAAGTCAGACTCAGCAAAAGCAAGGTGCTAAGCAATCAGTGAGACCCTGTCTCTAAATAAAATACAAAGTAGGGCTGGGGATGTGGCCCCGTGGTCAAGTGCCCTGAGTTCAATCCCCGGTACCTCCACAAGAAAGAAAGTGAAGACATGTCCCCGTATGCACCCACTACAGGTGAAAACATGTAGGACGGGTTTTCCAAAGAGAAAGTCTCAACCTCAGTGCCTCTCCACGTGTTAGGGACAGCACGGTGCTGCTGAGGACAGGCAGCGAATTATCAGCTCATGACAACATCAATTTCTATTCCCTTTGGTAAAAAAAGAAAAAAAAATTACTCAAAATGAATTTGCAGCTTGGTTTGTAAAAACCAAGAGCTTTAGAGTCACTGTTATACTTGTTATAGACAGGAAGGCTCCGAACCTCCGAAAAAAGGGTGAAGAAATGATTCTCCATTGTTCACAGTACCTGGATCATTGGAGACCTGCTTCTGCTGCTGAAAACAACCACTGACCTTTGCGACACCAAGGCCTCGACAAGCGACATCTAAATCTCTGATCACACGACTCAGCCATGGAGAAGAGTGAAATCTCAGCATTTGCTGGAAGGTGATGGGAATGGAGAACACCATGCAAGTGAAATAAGCCAGACTCAGAAAGTCAAAGGTCGAACGTTTCCTCTCATGTGGAAGCTAGAGTAAGATACAGGGAAGGAAGAGAGGGAGACAGGGTGACATGAAGGTAGAGGGAAGATCAGTGGTGTAGAGGGAGGATCAGGAGGCAGAGTGGAGGGGTGGGAAGGGAGGCCACGCAGAATGGATCCTTAAAGATTCAGGTTAAGTGCAGATATAAATATCCACAGGGAACTCACCTGTGTGCACAGGTAGAGAGCACGGATCAAATGTAAATAAATAGAGGAGTGAAAGGAAGATCAGGAGGTACTTTAGATGACATAGAGGGAGATGAGAGGGGGAGGGGTGGGGTATGAAAGATGGTGGAATGAGACAGACACCATTACCCTATGTACACGAATGGGGTGAATCTACATGATGTATGACCATAGAAATGAAAAGTTGTACCCCATTTGTGTACAATGAATCAAAATGAGGTCTGTAAAAATTTAAAAATTTGAAATAAAAACAGAAAAAAGAAAGAAAGGAAGCCTAGAAAGGTAGAGGAAGGAGAACGGGGGAGAGGAATCTGAAATCGAATTCCATGTGTGTATGACTTTGTCAGAATGAACCCAACTCCTATGTATATAAAACTCTAATTTAAAAAAAAAAAAAGAAGTCTAATCACAGAGATACCTCTATGACGTTAGGTTTACTCTCTCTCCTGAAAATCAAGAGCCAACTGAGCAGCTTTTAACCCTTCCAGGAGTCACGGGAGTGAGCACCGAAGCCTTCCACCACACATCTACACACCCAGGTGGCAGGCCACGGGCTTTCTCCAGACCTCCCAGCTCATCCCGCACCGTCTCCAACAGAAACCGGCAGCATCAGCAACTGTCCCGCGTGGGTGGCTGGCACCCCTGTGCAGCCCTGAGTGGCTGTGGTCACTTGTCACTGGAACCCATAAGTGCCAGAAGTTTCCTCCTGGCAAGCCTTGTCCTCGTCCCCACCTGTGGCCACACCACCGTCACCAATCCTGCCGACCCCCAGAGACAGGAACTGTGAGGACATGGCAGATGCTTGCCCACCAATGGATCAGAAAATCTACACAGAGTCTAAAAATATCTTTAAAAACCTGATTTGAGAATAAATAGGAGATCTGACTAGGTCTATAGCAAGGGACTGAATGAGTGACCCCAAAAGAAATCTCACTAAGAAAAGCCCAGATGACTTTCCTGGTAAATTCTACCAAACTTTAGGAGAATTCATATTAATCCTTCACAAATCATCTCTTCCAAATCATCAAAGATGAGAGGATACATCCCGTGAGATCAGCAGTACCCTGATCTCAAGACCAGATAAAGAAAACAATACAGACCAATGTTCTTATGATGGTGCATGCAATGATCCTCAATAAATTATTGGCAAATTAAACATATATTTTAGAAAGTATGCACCATGACCAAGTGAGATTTATACCAGGAAGGCAAAGTTGATTGAAAACAGCCAAAGATTCATTAATGTAATAATATATTATATTAATTGAAAAAGGGGAAAACACATGATAATGTCAATCAATACAGAAAAAATATTTGACAAGATGCCGTCTCTTCTTATGTTAAGAAGAAACAATAAACGGAATGGAAGGGAACGCTGTGAAGCTGATAAAGGGATCTATGAAAGCCAGGTCAATGATCCCACACTTGGGGTTAAAGACAGGAGGCTCTCTGAGATCCAGAACGAGTCAGGACGACCACCGGAGCCCCTTCTCTTCATCACTGAGCCAGACCTTCTATCCAGAGCAATTAGGCAAGAAAAAACAGTCACCCAGGTTGACGAGGAAGAATCAAACCTCTATCTGTAGAGAATGTGATCTTATACAAAGGAAGTCCTACGAAATGCACAAAAACACCAGAACGAATAGATGAGGCCAGCCAAGGCATGAGGATGAATCAGTGTGAAAATTCAGTTCTGTGTTCAGACATTGACAATGAACAACTTGAAAAGTGAGATCAAGAGTTTTTCTATTAATATTATCCAAAAAGTGAAATAAGATTAATCAACGTCTAAAACTTCCATGCTGGAAATCATAAAATGTCGTTGAAAGAAATCAAAGTTCTGAATAAATGGAAAACATCCCATGTTCATGGCTGGGAATGTGGGACATAACACAATGATTCTCCCCGGATTCATCTGCAGGCTCAATTCAAACCCCAGCTGCCTTTTTACAGAACCCGATTCTACAATTCTCAAATTCACATAGAAATACAAGTTACTCCCTGGAGCCAAAAGAACTTTGAAAAAAGGCAAAGTTGGAGGACTCACACCTCCCGATTTCAAAGCCTGTCGGGGAGGCGAGCTCCTCCCCGTGCAGGGCAGACGCAGGTCAGGGGAGCAGAGCCGAGGGTCCAAGGTGAGCCCTGGCATTGACGGCTGAGGGCTCAAAGACGGCTCAGTGGAGCAAAGTCACCTGCCAACAAACAGTGCTAAGAAAACTGTGTGCAACAGAAAGAATGAATTTGGGCTTCTTATGGTGTGGGTGTGAGGGGTCCCCCAAAGCTCACCTGACACACTGCAGGAAGGTTCAGAGGAGCAATGGCTGGGTTGTGAGAGTCTTAACCCAATCGGTGAATGAACCCCTGATGGGATTAATTGAAGTGGGAGATGTGGCTGGAGGAGGTGGGAATTGGGGCGTGGCTGTGGGGCGTATATTTTGCATCTGGAGAGTGGAGTCTCTCTGCTTCCTGATGATGTGAGCTGCTTCCCTCTGCCACGCTCTTCCACCGTGATGCCCAGCCTCACCTGGAGCCCCGAGGAATGGAGCCGGCCTTCTATGGACTAGGACCTCTGAAACCGTGAGCCCTCAAATGAACTCTTCCTCCTCTATAATTGTGCTGGTCAGATCATTTAGTCACAGCAGCAAAATAGCTGACTAAAACAGGCCTTATCCCTCAACATATTCAATAATTAACCCAAAATGGATCAGAGACCTAAGCCCATAACTAAAACTATAAAACTTGTAGATGGGAACCTAGGCATACGTTTTTGTGGTCTTAGATTAGGTGATGCTTTCTTCCACACAACGCCAAAGGCATGAGCAAATGAAGACACATAGACACACTGGACCTGAAGACTAAAAATGTGTGCATCAGAAGGCATCTCAGCCAGGTTACCAGGCAATGCACAAAAGAAGCTCATTTTAAACACCCACTTAGAGCAGGAAAAAGAAGTGAATAGCCATTTCTCTAAGGATGTAAAGATGGTCATAGGGCATGGAAAACGTGCATCTTCAGTCACCAGGGACTGAGAACCAGCCACCTCACTCACAGCCACAAGGCCAGTCCAGAAGGACAGATAGTGGGACTGGGGCTGTGGCTCAGTGGCAGGGCGCTTGCCTAGCATGTGCGAGGCACTGGGTTTGATTCTTGACACCACATGTAAGTGCATAAATAAAAATAAATGTTCATCCACACCTAAAACAATATATATATATATTTTATTTTTAAAAAGGGGGGCAGATAGTGGCCAGTGTGGTGGGGATGTGAAGAGCTTGCAGTGGTGCAGCAGCCTTGGGAAACAGCTCAGGGGCCCATGGAGAAGGCCACCCCTAGAAACACACCCACAGGGAGGTCTGGTCATAAATCTGCACACAGTGCCAGATTTCATAGGAGCCAAAACAATCCAAAGAGACGAGCTGGCGCAGTGGCGCACGCCTGTAATCCCAGCACTTGGGAGGCTGAGGCAGGAGGATAGCGAGTTCAAAGCCAGCCTCAGCAACTTAGCGAGGCCCTAAGCAACTCAGTGAGACCCTGTCTCTAAATAAAATATAAAAAGGGCTGGGGATGTGGTTCAGTGGTGCACTGCCCCGGGCTCTACCGACCTGGGAATGAGGAAAAAAAAAAAAAAGTGATATCACCCATGGACTGACTTTTAGAATGTGACCTGTCTACACAGCAAGCTGTGGTCTGGATCCCGAATGACTGGGTCCCAGTCCTATGCTGTTGGGAAGTGCTGGAGCCTCTAGGAGGTGGCCTGGTGGAAGGCTTCTGCTCTGAGGACGGCCTTGGGACCCCTCCTCCTCTTCTTTAGCTCCCTGGCTGCTGTGAGCTGAGTGGTTTCCTCTGTCACATGCTCCCACCTGAGGTCCTGCCTCACCACAGGACCAGAAGCAACGGGGCCCACCAGCCATCGACTGAAGTTTCTGAAACCCTGAGCCAAAATATGCTTTTGCTCCATAAGTGGATTGCCTCAGGCATTTTGTTATGGTAATAGAAAGGTGAGGAGCACAAAATGGAATGCTGTTTGGAAATAAAGAAAAATAAAGTGTTGGCAGACGTCACTGCCCAGATGCCTCTTCAAAACATCGTGCAAACTGAAAGAAGCCAATCACAATCAGGTGCAGGATTCACTTGTACTGGATATTCAGAATGGGCAAACCTGCAGCGGGGGACATGGCTCCCCGGGGCTGGGGTGGAGGAGAGGGGAGGGGTGACTGCTGAGAGGTCAGTATTTCTTTTGGGAGTGATGAGACTGTGCTCAAGGTAGATTTCCATGATGGTCACACAGCTCTGGATACACTAAGATCACTGAGTGGTGCACTTTCAATGGGCGGCTCCTGGTACGTGGATCATAGTTCACTAAACACGTTTCTAAGAGATCACCGCTAAAATGTGGCCTGGGGTTTCCATTCCAGGGTCGTTGTCCGCGGGCTCAGGGTGCTGTGAGCCCCAGAGAAGCAGCGATGGGCACAGGCAGAGGAGGTGCGGGGCAGAGGGAGGGAGGAAGTCAAGACAGCTCAGCGATGTACCCTGAGAGAGTGGTCACACTGCTGGGCGTGGTGGACACGCCTGTAATCCCAGCTGCTCGGGAGGCTGAGGCAGGACGACCACAAATACGAGTCCAGTTTGGGCAACTTAGCCAGACCCTGCCTCAAAATAAAATTCAAAAGGGGCTGGGGATGCAGCGCAGTGGTAGGGTAAACCAGATAACGCCATAATAAACCAGATAACGCCATAATAAACCAGATAACACCCATCTTCATAAGTCCTACGACAGCAGATGCAGACCGCAGAGCCTCTCCGTGTCAACGCTGTGAAACAACACAATTTCTCTGGGTATGTGGTTGCCAAACAAAATGCCGAGTTCTGGTTAAATTCGAATTCTGGATAGACAATGAAGCTCTCGGCACAAGCACAGGCACAGTGAGGCATGGGATCGATTCATGTGAAATGTTTGTTTGGTTTTTGTCTGAAATTCCTGTTTAACTGGGAGCCTTGCATTTTCATTTGCTAAACCTAGCAACCCGCCTTGAGGGGCTACTCTGAACACACAGCCAATCAGCAAGACATGGGCCTGGAAACATGCCAAGTGTGCAGTTTATGTAAGTGTCAAGCTGAAGTCAAGGAAGGCATCTCAGAAAAGGAGACGGGGGTCAGAGAAGCCCTATAAGGATGTGGACTTCAGAAGTGGCAGGGGCAGAGCTATAAACACAGGGCGTGAGAACCAAGAATGAGCACCATTTCCACCCATTCAGCCCTTTTAACCTTTGGCACCTCTTGCGAGGTGGGTTGCACCCTTCCCCTTGTGTTCCATATCTTGGGATCAGCAGGACTGCTGGGAACTGTGGTGCAGGTTGCACACTGCCTGGTGCCGAAGGCCCCACGCACATCACATGCACTGTCTGCAGCCAAATGCTGTCTGGTTTGTGCTGCTGCCACCAGAGAACCTGCGCTCTGCAGGCCCAGGTGAGGCTCACGTTGGTCAGAGACAGCAAGGACCAGCAGCAGGAGCACAGCACTGTCTGAAGGACGTTCCACAGCGGGTGAACAAGCACTCTGAGTCTAGCCAGCCAGTCCCCTGCCTCGGGGCATTTGGCTTTAAAACAACCACGGCCCCACAAAGCTTGAGCAGCAGGGACGGCCCTGGCCATGGCCCAGAGGTGCTGGTGAGAAACAGTCCCAATATTCCAACTCTGAGGACCCGCCCCAACCACGCGAGGGGTTCAGGGGGGACATCGGCTTCACCTCCAGGTGCGGCACAGGAAATGGACCAACGCTCGGCAGAGCAGCAGACGCTGCGGCCCCGCAGTGAGGAGCCTTGGTGGCGCTGCCGTGGAGAGCAGCAGGGGTGGGAAGGGCCAGGCCCAGAGTGGACAGGACAGTGAGGACCCTGAAGCCTCCCTCCCGCCCACCCCGGGTCTCTCACCAGCGTCACCAGAGGCCTAAGGGGATGGAAACTAGGGTCCAGGGAGCAGGAAACGCAGTTCCAGGACCAGCAGCAGGAGAGGCAGTGAACAGGAGCCCAGCAGGGGCCAGAAGCCAGCACCACGGCCTGTCCTGGGTGAAATGTACCCAAGACAGGGGACCTGGGCAGGAAGACCCCCTCGCTGTGATGGGGGACCTGGGCAGGAAGACCCCCTCTCTGTGACAGGGGACCTGGGCAGGAAGGCCCCCTCTCTGTGACGGGGGACCTGGGCAGGAAGGCCCCCTCGCTGTGACGGGGGACCTGGGCAGGAAGATACCCTCACTGCCAGGATGGGGTGGAAAGCCTCCCCGTCCCCTCATCTGCAGGGACAAGTCAGGGGCACCATGTGGTGCTGCCCCGGTCCCTCCTCCCTGCCCAGGCGCTCACACCCCTGTGTGAAGTGGGCATGTGACAGCTGGGACCCTGTCTGAGCCGCCAGCAGCTGCAGACGTCACCCTGCCCCTGGCCAAGTTCCTCCTGAGGTGGCTGCGGGCTTCCCAGGAGGGTTGCTGAGGAGGCCAGTGGCCTCCACTCCTCAGGCAGCACAAGAGGCCTCCACTCTTACAGCTGCTTGGAGACTCCACCGTGGCCTCTAGGGCCTCCTGGCAGGGCTGTGCCCCGAGGGCCAAATGCAGGAAGCCAATGGATGGACCAGAAGGTCAGAGGCGTGGACCACCAGGGCCTGTGCCCAGGGAGCACCTAGGCACATCCCGCTGACCTCCAGGCCATTACAGAGACCTGGGGTGAGGCCACCAGCCTCGCCCAGTAGCCACGGGTGGCTGTCCTTCCAGTCAGGACTGACCATCACAGATGTCCCTCCAGAGCCGGGCTCCCCGGGAGTGACAGGTGGCGTGGCGGGCACGGCAGAGTAACAAGGTGGCAGGTGTCCTGATGAGCACAGGACAGGGTGGCCATCGGGGACCTGGACCAGGGAGCCACGGGGACAGTCCATGGAACGGAGTGTCCCCAGCCAACACAGACGAGCCCCAGAATGCGGACCCAAGAGGCCGGCGTCCACAGGGAGCAGAGGGCAGTGCCCCCGTCAGGCCCCTGGCCCGGTCCTCACAGCCACCTCTTGGTCCTGCAATGGGGTCTGCCACACGACGGCCAGTGTCCCCAGGAATGCTTCTGGTCCCTCCAAAGGCACCTCAGCCCTGGCACCCACGTCACCGTCGGCTAGAGGTCGGGGTTTCCTGCGTGACCACGGCCTCTGCGTGGACACCCCGTCTCACCGGTGACGCCGTGTACAGCCGCTCTCCCTGCGGAGCTCAGGCCTCTGGTTCCTGGTCCCCCCCCCCACCCCCACCCCCGTCTTCCCCGCCTCGTCCCCCTAACCTAAGGTGGTCACGGCCTCTCTCCTGGGTTTTCCACACTGAACTTGGTAAAGACCCTTCATCAGAGCATTTCAAGCAGTCGGAACCCGAGCACGTCACTCTTTCCTCCCGGGATCCGGGCTGACGGCAGCCAGAGCGCAGCCTGAGAGGCCCCGTTGGAGGACTCGGGGGAGTGGACCCGGAGCGGCCGCCTGCCCCTCGCGGCTCGGCCTGGGGCTCTGGCCATCCAGCCATTCTGCGGAAGAAGGCTCCCTAACGTCCCCAGGATCCCGGAGGAAAGGCCTTGCGCAGACTGACCGGACTTTACCAGCTTCATACAGGAGACTCCCAATAACACCATAGAAAGCATCGCTTTTAATTAACAAAAGCAATTAGCACTCATTTTAAAACGCTCACATTTGTCAAAGAGTCATTTCACCTTAATTGCTAGGTGTGTTAAATAGGCGATTAAAAACAAATTAAAATGAAGAGGGAAGACAAAGGGGCCGGCGAACACACCTGTGACAGCCAGGCAGACGCTGCCTGCCTCAAAGTCGCAGGGGCTGAGCCAGCTCCACCCGAGCAGGAAAACACCGCCTGCCGCAGGGCTCTGGTCTAAACCAGGTGAGAGCCGGAGCGCTGTCAGGAAAAGCAGGACTCTGGAGCTTGGAGTCCACACCTGCGCGGGGACATGGGACACTGCCGCAGTGGCTGGTCTGAATCAAAGTGAAACACCTCAGATGTCAATATTCAGCAGTCACCCAGGACAGAAGGTCTCGGGTTGATGTCACCACCCGAATGACGAATCTGCACCCTCGCAACTTCTGACTCTTCAGGGATCGTCACAATTAAAGGCAAACATACGGCGCAGACAACTGGGGAGGGGACCACCCGCGCGTCATGGAAAGGCAGGTGCCTCGAGATTTGAAGTCCAGGATCCCACCGCTTCTCTGACTGGGGAAGGCCGGGCACTGCCGGGCCTCGTGCAATCCAAGGCCAACGCAGCAAATGGGGAAAGGTGACAAGCAGAAAGGCCACTCGGAGAGGGAGTCCCACATAGCCACAAGGTGCCGAGCACTGGTCCTGGGACACAGCAGCCCCTCCTGAGCCCAGGTGTGTTCCAGGGGTCGACTCGGGAAGTCAGAGAGGATGGCACCAACCTCGGGATGCTGGAAACAGTGGGTATCGTTACTGGGGCAACCCTGATATTTCAGAAAGGGATCCCGAGATGCAAACGTGCTGAACACACAGGACAGACCAGCCCAGGAGGCCTCGGCCTCACCCTGGACGCACCGCAGCAGCCCACAGCCCCCTGAGGGACTCCCCAAATGCTCTCTTGGATTCTGCCTGGAAGAGGACTGGAGAGAAGCCACCTGGCGAGGGGTCGTCTTGCTCACAGGAATAACTATAAAGCATTTCTTTAGCAGAGGTTCAGGGACGCAGAGGAGATGATCAGGGTTTCACACCAGTCTCCTAGTGTAAGCCCACCACCGTCAGCAGAACGCAGACCAGAGCTGGACCACATCAGCTCTTTCCAGACCTCGTGGGCATCTAGGTGCCAGATCGCTAACGGGCATGGTCTCCTAAATGAGGTGATGAATGACTGCGGGGTGACTGCACATCCCGTGAATATCTAGAGAGCATTAGATTATATACCTTAAAATGGGAGAATCATACTACAGTGAATTATAGCTCAATAAAGATGCTGTCAAAATGGAGGAGAAATGAGGACATTCCCAGAAAAACAGAACCTAGGAGAGTGTGTTGCCATGAGACCTGCCCCTGCGAGAAACACTAAAGGGAGGTCCTTTGGGACACAAATGGCCACCAGCAGTCACCTGAGTTCATGTTCCAGTGAAGAGGACCATGTGAGTATGAGAGATGGCACTCGGGGGTCCTTCCTTTGCAGGTCCTTTCTTCTACCTGATTTAAAATGCAGTGCATAATGCAACAGCTATAAATCTAAGTTGAGAGGCACGCAATATGAAAAAAATGTAATTTGAGAAAATTATAACATAAAAGGGGGAAGGAGCTACACAGGAAAAGAATTTCATGTGCTATTGGGTTAAGTTGAATTAATCTAAACTAGATTGTTCTAAATTAAAAGATTAATGGCAATCCCCAGGGTGATCACTAAGAAAGTTCCTCAAAAAAATGACCCAGGGAATGGTAACAACTAAAATTCTAGACTATAAATATTTAACACCAAAGAAGGCAGTGATGGAAGAATTGAGCACCACAAGAGACACGTGGCATTTAGAAAATGGATCAAAATGGCAGATGCAAATCCTACTTCATCAGCAACTGCACTAAATGTAAGTGGATTAGAATCTCAAATGACAGATTGGATTGGAGAATTAGGAACAAAACGTCATACCACTGCATGCTTCTTACAAGAAACACAACGATAAGTTGAAGATGGAGAGAGAGATACCATGTGAACAGTAAGCAAAAGAGAACTGAAATGGCAATCACAGTGTCAGAAAAAGGAGGCACACGGACAAAAACCGTCCCTAGAGACAAATAATGATATAATAAGCACAGTCAATTCAACCAGAATGTCTAAAAACTTCAATATATAGGCACTTAAAAACAAATCCCCAATGTGCATAAAGCAAAAATTGACAGAACTGTAGGAGAAATAGACATTTCAGTAATAGCAGCTAGAGACATCCTTACCCCCAATTCAGTAACGGATAGAAAAACCAGGAAAAAGATCAGCAAGAAAAAGAAAGACTTGGAAAGCACTATTGGCGAACTAGTGCCAATACACACCTCGGAACATTCCACCCAACGACAGAATGCCTATTCTTCTCAAGTGCATGTGGAATGTTTCCACACGAGAACAACCGTGACCCGTTTAAAAGATGGTGACTAATGCAGCTCAAGATGAATGAACCTCGAAAACAGCACTAGTGAAGGAAGCCAGGACGAAAGGCCACGGGTGAGAAGACTCCAGCTGCGTGGGATGCTCAGGACAAACGCGGGGGCAGCTCGTAGAGCTGGAAACTAGGTGCTGCGGCCAGTGGGTGGGTGCGGGAGTGGGGTTTGGTGATGAACAGGCGCAGAGCTTTGGGGGTGCTGAAATGATTGTGAATCAAACACTGTGGCGGACACAGAGCCTTGTGAATTCACCGAAACTCACCGCCCTGCACTGTGATCACGAGATTCATGGCGTTAACCATCCACGTGGCTGAGTCCAGGCTGAGTGTCCATCCCCCAGGTCATGCCCAGTTTCCTCGTGTCCCACTGAGCCAGAGCCAGGTCGGGGCATAAAGAACCTAAGCACAGGTCCTGCCGTTTTTCCACCTGATTGTTCTGCCTGCAGCGAGTGTCATCTAGTGAGCCTGACGTGGGCCACAAACACGCCCATTCTCAGGGGTCAGCCACAGACCCCTCAGGCTCCCATCACCAGTCTTCCAATCCTTGGGCTCCAAGGCCCTGGTCATCCAGGCAAACCAGTCTTAGGCAACCATAAATCACTGTAGCTCTGTCCTCCTGGCCACACCTCCGTCCAGACATTTTGTGACCTACCAAGTGACCACTCAAATTTCTCCCTACGAGGAGGGGGCTGCTCCCGGGCTGCTGTCCTCCAGGCCCTTCCTAGGAGAGCCTGTAGTTCTGAGCTGTCCCCTTTGGGAGCGCCCCAGACTCCCGTGTGACTCGGGCTGGAGCTTCACCTTCCTCAGTCAACAGGCGGGAGTGGGGGAAGAACGATGGGCCGGGAGCCGGTGCGGAAGGGCCTGCGCTCCGCCAGCACCGGTCCGTGTCTCTGGACCTGACAACCCACGCCTCACACACCATCGCGGGCGAGTCTGCTGCGCATGCTCCACCTCAGACACGTCCGCTCAGGGAAGCCCCGGGGCCGCATCCGTCTCTCTCCCAAATGCCCAGGTGCAAATCAGAAGCCAACGGTGACCATCTCGTCTTTCCTGTGGAAGAAAAGCTGCCTCGTGGCGCCTTATCAAAGGGCCTCAGTCCCCATCACATTCACTCCCAGTCACGAACATTACCCGAACTTACGTAGCCATGTTAATTCCCAAACTGACTCCAGAACAATAGACAATCAATACCGATTTCCTAAAAGGAAACAGGAGATATTTTAAAACACCAGGCCGGCAACACATCACGAGAAGTTCACAAAACGACCTTATCCTAATGTCGACTATTTTAGTTAAGAGAGTAAACTGGTGTAGCCTTCACGGAAAGAAACCTTATAGGATCGATCAAACTGAAAAACGCAAATTTCTTCCATCGGAAATTCTATTTCTAGAAATTTATTCTGTATATGAACTCATACTCGTATGGAACTATATATTAATTACTATGTTTTTTAATTACACCAAGTGTGGAAATAATCTAAATAATGATTTTTGGAGATAGTTAAATAAATTATGTACAGTCATTATGTGCTATTTTTTTGTTCTAGTTTTTTAATGTTTTGAATTCATATATATAAATTTTACATATATTGATTTTATTGAATTCATATGTATGATATACAGTATGTTTTTTATGTATGTTCCCATACTGAGCTTATTAATATGGTCAAGCTAATTAACACATCCAACTCTTTGCATAGGGACCATATGTGTGTGTGTGTGTGTGTGTGTGTGTGTGTGTGTGTGTGGAGGGCACTAGGTTCGACTCCCTGGTAAGTTTTAACTATACTACAGTACTAGTAACTATAGTTAGAAAACGTTTTCATAGCACATAAACGTAGGCAGTGGGGAAAACAGGGCCTTTTCTATTTGCTGTTTCGAGCAGGTCTTTCAGCAGCGCACATCCCAGCCTGAGGTTTTCTTGCTTTAAATGAAAAAGGAAGTTGAATCTCCTCATGGCTGCTGGAGTCGGAGTGAGCACCACGCGGTCCCTGCCGCAGTCTGTTGTCCCGATTTCCTCCTGGAAGGAGGGGCATGTCCACCCGGGGCCATGTGCATGCTTCCCTCAGCCAGCACGTGGCCCGCTGCTCACTCTTCTCTCTCCTCCATGACAGCCGTCACCCGTCTTCAGCGCATTCACAGCGAGGTCTGCAGAAATGCTGAGCACAAAGCACCTGGAACTTGCGTTTCTGCTGCAGCCATGAGCCCTGCGGGACCTGAAGCTGCCACAGTCCCTCCGCGTGGTACTCGGCAGCAACTGGAGGGTGTGGACTTTACCACTGACGTCAATGAGCAAAGAGACCGTGCTCCAAGTTCCTCCGTGGGAGTCACTGCCTCCATCCATCCGGCTTGCAACTCCAGTAAGTCAACTCTGCACCTTTGGTGGCCACTCAGGGTCATTTAGCTCTCGCATTAAATTTGGAGTGAGCTTTTCTATATGGATCATGCAAGTCAAGTAACTCACCCTTATTAATACAAAACACTCCCAGAGCTGAGAGCGAGGGCCACCACAGTGAGACGTCTCCCCTGCATCGGTGCAAAGGGCAAACCCAGGGGAGCCAGCTTTGGAGAGCCAGGGCCCTCCTGGTGCTTCCCAGTGATACAGAGAAGCCAGGTTGTGCTCCTGCAAAGCCAGCGAACAAAAGGGAAGGAGCCCCGTTGCATCAGCAGCAAGCATGCACTTAGCACCCACTTTAGCACTAGGGCTGATGCGCGGGAGGAGCAGGCAGGAAAAGACACGGCCTCCTGTCACAGGAGAAGAGCGTCCATAACAAGAGCTATAGTCACATCTCAACAAAGGCTCCCGCACACTCCAGCTTGGTGACATGAGGGAGACTCGGGGGGCTGGGTGGTCCAGGGAAGGAGGAGGGCAGCCAGAACTCAGCAAGCACCTTCTGGCACCAGATGCCAAACTCTTCCCACCACAAAAATCCATCTTGTCTGCCTGGAAACTAGACATGGACGGCAGAAATGCTGGAACCCACAACCAGAGACCACGACAAACCCAGACATAGAGATGGCCGATTACCTCAGTCCTCCTGAGGGGCCTCCCGTCAGCAGGCACCAAGCCCCTCTGCTGCCCCATCTCTCAAAAGCCATCTGTCCCCTCTCCTGCCAGCCCAACCTCTCCTTCCAGGAAACACTCCAGATGGAGCCCCAAGACTGCCCGCGACCCTCACTGACAGCCCAGTGCTGCTGCGGCAGAAGTCCACTCCACAGACACAGGGCCACGCGCTGCTCCTCCCACGCCCAGGGTCCGACATCACACCTGTGAGACCGTGTATGGCCTGGCGCCTGGGCGGGACAACATGTGCCTCGACCCACGCACGGAGGTGGTGTTTCTAGGCATCCAGAGGTTGGGCGAGAAAGCTACTTAACAAAGGGTATTTTTGGCAGAAGTTCTCATCCACCATATGACTCTGGTGATTCACATGACCCAGCTGTTGACCTCGCTTGACCTCAGCAGCTCCCATCCTGCACTTTGAAAGCACCCAGGACATTTTTCCACCTGAAGTTAGGTGGGAAAACCACGCACCAGGCTTTCAAGAGGAGAGAACTGGAGCTCGCCTGGATGGGACAGCCCAGGATTTCACTGACTGGGCTGACCTCAGCAGGGAGCGCCAGGCACGAGGGTCTGCCCCTCAGGTGACCTGAAACATCACCCTGTGCAGCAGCTCAGAGCCTCACAGCCTCCTCCGTCCAGGCCCCTGCTGCTGCTCGCCAGCCAAGGCCTTGGCCTGGAAACTGCAAGGTCCCCATGCCCATGCACACCTCCCTCCTGTTCAAAGGGCCCCTGTTCCGGTTGGACCCAGTGCCTCCGCCCAGCACCAGCTGGACACTCAGTCTATCATTCGCCTCCACCGTCCCAGCAAAGCACCTCGTCAGAGGCTCTGGCCTTTCAAGTGGCAGCTGGAGGGACAGAGGACTACCAACCCGAATTCAGGGAGACCAACCTCCACGAGGCCCGTGCTGACCCCTGGGGGACAGGGCAGGAAAATTTGACCTCTCTTTCTCTCGAATGGACTGTTTCAAAGCACAGATTGCCTGATTGGCCTGCCCTGGGCATCCTAGGTGACCACGCGGGGTCCCCTGCTCAGTGAGCAGGTGTGTGAACTAGCAGCCCCCAAGGAGGCAGGCCTGAGGGAGCACGGGCCTGGATTCTCCTCCCCATCCAGCCCTTCCCTTCCCTCCGCCCTCGTCAAGCCCCCTGCAGGTGAGACCTTGCCTCCCCTCGGCTCTCTGGGAATGGTTAAGCCACTGGGTTCTCTCTTGTAAGCGCTCAGTGATTGACTTGGTTCTCTCTTCTGAGCCCTCAGTGATTGACTTGGTTCTCTCTTCTAAGCACCCAGTGAGTCACTGGGTTTTCTCTTCTCAGCACTCAGTGAGACTCAGCAGCGTTCTCCTTGCGCCGACTCACACCATGAGCGAGAGTGGGCTCACATCGCACACCTGGCTAGTGGCCTGGAACCCGGTGCTCAACCGCCCTGGACGTTCTCCAGCAGGAACCTCACCAAAGCCTTGCAAGGTTGTAAGACAGAAATCGGCGTATCTGACAGAACCTACTGAGACCGAAGTGCAGGAAGGGTCACGGCTCCCAGGGCCAGGGGCTTTGCTAGGGCCCCTTCCCTCGCTGCCTCCTACAGAGCTTTGCATCATGCTGGCCGCTCCCTGGCCACCAGGCAGCTGGGGGTCTTGCTCCCTCTTTTTAAAACAGATTCCCACGCACAGTGGAGGCCTCCCAGGGGCACAGAGCAAACACGTGAAAAGTAAATATTTGGTGAAGCAGGCGCCTGGCATCCTGAGGACGGAGGTAAAAGCATCTATGAACCAGTGGGATAAATCCACTGCCACCTACTGTGTGCACCTACGGTGGCCAAGGATCACGTGCCAGCCTGTGCAGAGCCCGAGTCAGTCCCCTGGCAGGGCAGCTCCACGTCTCCAGGGGCTGACGTCCAAACCCCGGCCTCTCCCGGGAAGACCCGCCCTGCAGCTATCGGGTGCTCCCGCCTCGTGCTCGGTGGGCACCAGGCTGCCATGCGGGATCCCCGCATCCTTGGCAAGCACCCTGCCCCCTCGCTGCAGCCTCCGACCCCCAGGACACGGCTGCAAAGAGAGGGAGCCATGCCTTCGGGAGCCCAGGGCTTCACAGAGAGGCACACGTGGCCACCCTGAGCCCCTGAGCTCCCGCGCTCCTGAGCCCCCGCGCTCCTGAGCCCCCGCGCTCCTGGTGGAGAAGGGCGGCCAGGCCAGGACGCCAGCCTGCAGCGCAGAGGCAAGGCTCCCGGAGGGGCTGCACGGAGAGCGGGCCTGGGAGCCTGGGATGGAGAGCAGGCCTGGGACTAGGACTCTGGCGGGAGCTGTTGGTGGCAGGGAGGGCGGTGCCACCCACAGGACCTCCTCCGCAAAGGAGGCCACAGGGGGTCAGGAAGGGCCAGCCTGGCCTGACCAGGGCAAGAGGGCACTGCTGACCGGGTTCTGTTGTCACCTGCCTGAGGCGGAGTACACCGTCCTCCTGCCCACAAGGAAGGTGTGGCTGGTGTAGAGGTGTCCCCTGGGACTCAGGGAGATCGCAGCATGGAGTTTCCCACGGGAGCTGGGAAGGGACAGGGTCTGCCGCTCTGGGAAGCTCTCTTGGTGGCAGCCATGTGGCCAGGGCCCAGGGGACCTGGCTTCTCACTCTGGATGCTGGGCCAGTTCTATTCTGGGCGCACACCTGTGTGGAAGGGTAGCAGGTGTTCAAAGAGTCCGAGGA
This sequence comes from Glaucomys volans, assembly GCA_020662805.1. Taxonomy (NCBI): domain Eukaryota; kingdom Metazoa; phylum Chordata; class Mammalia; order Rodentia; family Sciuridae; genus Glaucomys; species Glaucomys volans. Next base: position 223,005 of record JAJEJO010001958.1, read on the forward strand.
AACACGGGGACTCAGAATAGCTGAGGCTGCCTGCCGGGGCAGAGTGACGGTCCACGCAGCCCATGGGTGGGAGGGCTGCGGTGGAGGACGTCAGGACTCAGCTCTGCCTCCCCAGCACCCTGTCCCACCCACCCACCCAGGGAAAGGACATGAGCTTCTGAAACTCTGAGAACGTTTCCAAAATGCTCAGATGGTAACACACTCCTGTTGAAGGCTGCTTATGTTCAGAAGACGCACAAGACTCAGGAAAGAACTCGACTTCATGAGTCGTTTAGGATGTAGACCAAAATCACACTGAGGGACCACTCCATACCCACTGGGATGGACATACATTTTTAAAACTTGGAAAACAGCAGTTTGGGCCAGAATGTGAGAAACCAGACCCTCCCTCATGCCAACGGGGACTATGAATGGTGAGACTGCCTAGAGAATGGCTTGACAGCCTCTCAGAAGCAACTTCACTCTTAAGTCTATTCCACAGAGAGTTGAAGATAACTAGGTGCCCATGCATGATCACAGCAGCACCCTCACACCGGCCGAAAGGTGGAGACAACCCACATGTCCATCTGCACATGAATGGTTGAACAAATCATGGTATATTCACACCGTGGAGTACTATACAGTCCTGAATAGGAGTGGAGTTCTAGTACATGCTACAATGAAAGACCATATATCATATGACTTCATTTCTATGAAATATCCACACTAGGTAAATCATAGAGGCAGAAAACAGATCATTATTTGCCAAAGGCTGGCAGAATGGGGGGCTCAGGGCTTGATAGAAAACCTCAGGGTTTCCTTTTGGATAATGTGAATGTTTTGAAACTACACAGAGTTGGTAGGTGCTCAACACCGTGTGTCCTAAATTGCAGAAAAGTGCATCCTTAGGGTGGTTAATTTCACATTCAGTGAATTGCTCCCCATGTTTTTAAAGGATACATTCAGCCAAGACTCTCTGAAACAAAACTCCCTTCTGGGTCACCCAGGCGTCCCACCGCTTTCCGTGTTCCTAGCCCAGAGGAGATGCAGAGCTCCAGCGGCTGCCTCCCTCCTCCCCAGTCAGCTTCTCCCTAGAGACACACCGCGGGAATGGGCAATGGGGCAAAGGAGGGGCTGACATTCCGTGAGTTTCTCTCCTAACTTTATGGCAGTGGGTTTGGGAATCACTGCATAGCTTGAATTTGGACTAGTTAATATCCCTGTACGCCAAGTAGAATCCCATGCCTTCTTATCTAACCTACAGAGCTCCTGTGAAGATCAGATGTAAAGTATTGTAATAAGATTTTTAAAGTTATCGTAAAGCACTGTGATAAGATTTTAAAGGTATTGTGATTCTGTGCACAACATCTCCCTTTGCCACCTGCATTTAGGATGCTTAATTAGTGAAACATTGTTAGAAATAAAATATTCTGATACCTAGCAAATTGCCATTCACACGGATCACAAATGTAACAGAAAAGGGCAAATCAGAATCTTCTTTCCCATCCGTCTCTGACGCTGAATGGTGAGGAAGCTCCACTTTGAAGATGGGGACGGCGGCGCGGTCAGTACGTCCGCCGCAGCCATGGAGCCGCAGGTGTGACCAAGCCAGCCGGCTCCTGGAGGTGACGGGATGCCAGACGCAGGGAGACTCGGCCAGGCCGGCTCAGGAGAGGACTCGGACAGGAAGCAGGGCCGCACAGCGCGAAGCTAGCTCCTGTCCCCGTGGCGCTCTTCGGGCCTGGGAGGGGCTGGTTCACACACCTGTCCCTCTGGCTGAGTCCCCCCGCTGCCCACATCAGCAAGGAAGAGGGGGAAGCCCACTGGGAAGGTCCAGGGGAGCCCGGGGCAGGCAGGCACCTCCAGACACACCCGAGGGAATCCACACCCAGGGGAGAAGCTGGGACTGAGTTAGTGGAGCACCAAGGAGGGGAGAGGGGGCGGCTGGGGGAGGGGGAGGGGGTCGTGCTGCATCCGGAGGGGAAGCAGCCCTGGACAGCACCCGCCCGCTGCAGGGGCTCCGCGGCCGCAGTGGCAGGAACACCCGCCCCAGGTGCCCTGAGGGTGCTGGAGGCACCGGAGGTGGGTGGCCGCAGCGTGGACGCCAGGTGACGCTGCCACACCTCTGCCTCCTAGGGGAACACAGGCCAGGCCAGGCCCACACCGGGACCCCGGGAGGGGGAGAAGCCTGCAGGGAGCGGAGCCCTCGGTAGAGGCCCTTGGAAGAGCCGAGGGGTCAACCGGCGCTGCGCAGGCGCAGGTGCGGGCCGGGGCGGGAGATTTGCTTTGGGAGAGGGGCCAGCGCGTCCGCCTCGTCGGGGGCTTCGGCCGGGGACTTGGAGAATGATTCTGAAACAGCCCCCAAGCAGAGGGACACCTCTGTCCCCAGAGCAGTGGACAGCTGCCAGGCCCACGGCCCTCCTCTGGTCCTGTGGCAGAGGCCTGCCCCTGGACCGAGAGCTCACGGTCACTCCGGTGTCCTAGGTGGACGGGCGGGACAGGGCACGCAGGGCGCATGCCGCCCTCGGTTGTCCCCCATCCACCTCTCCGCGTTTGGGTTCAGGTAGTTAAAGAACGAGGCCCCACCAGGCGCTCCATCATCCCCACCATCAGGCTCCACTGTCCCCGGGAGGCAGGCAGCACCCACCCCCACAGGAGGAGAGGAGGCCAAGAGGCTGGGCACACCCTGGGAGGGGCGGCAGAGGGGCTGCTGGGGACCCAAGCCCAGCGCAGCTTCCCCAAGGCAGCCCCCCAACCCCGGGCAGCCCCGGGGCACTTCAAGTTCACAGAGGGGAAGTGAGAGATGCACGGGAGGGAGCATCCCCAAGCCAAGGCGGCCTCGACTTTTGCGTGGGAGACTGGGGGTGCTCAGATGAGATGAGCGTAGAAAGCTCCCACCACCGCAGCGACTCTCGCCACCAAGGACCCGATGTTACGGGAAGCTTCAGAGCACCCGCTTTGATGGAAATAATCACAATCAGCAAACCGATTCGCGTCAACGGCTTCCTGAAAGGTGAGATGAGAATTCTTCCAGCACTGTGGGTCCTCATTACCTGCCTTCCTAGCGCCGCAGCCGCCTGGGGCTACTCGCCGTGGACACTGGCGTGGGGCCTGCCACCTCCCTGAGCCCTTTCCTGGTAAACAGCACATCATGTCCTTGGGCACCGTTGACCCCATTCTCTGTCCTCCGATTGTGTGGGGTGTCTCCACCTTCTGCTGGGGGGTGGTCCCTTGACTGTGGCTGGGCCACGCCACTCAGCTGCCCAGGTGGGGACACCACAAAGCCAGTCCAGTCCCAACTCATGCACACAGTGTCAGAGCCTCCAAGGACAGGATCTATTCCTGCTGGAATTGTTAATCAATGTGGAGCAAGAAGACAGCCACATTTTAATAAAATCGAAGTCTTTAAAGGGAAGGGATACTGGAGGGAATGGGAAGTGAAACATCCTGAATGAGTTCCTGGATCCAGCCATGCCTGACTCCGTCCAGAAAACCTCAGCAAGTCATCTAATCAATTACCTTCTTAATTAAGACAGTTAAGTTCAAGTTACTTGTGAACAAAAGAGCACCAGCTGATATTGCTGCTTTGTTTTCTGAAGTCAGTGCTATGTTCAAATGTGTCCCTTCCAAAGCAGGTGTTGAAACCCATGGCCAGGCCCGGCGTCCCTCAGCCCTTCCACCTCCTGCCATGCGCAGACAGAGCGCCCCTCCCTCCCGAGGAGGTGCTCTTGGAGGGGCACCTGGAAGCAGAGACCAACCTCCCCCAGGGTCAGCTGGAACTCGGACTTCCCAGCCTCCAGACCTGTCTGAAATGAATCCTGTTCGCCTCATGCACCCATCCTGTGACATTCTGTCACAGGACCCAGGCGGCCTTCCGACCATGGTACAGACGTGACTTCCAGCCCAGCTCTGCGAAAACAGAAACCAGCTCCAGTGACCAAGGACGAAGCTTCCTCCTAGGAAAAGAAGAGTCTGTGTCAGCGACCAGCAGAGAAGCCCGTCCAGGGTCACACCTTCTGGTCAGTAAGGAGAGGTGGCCGGCTCACCACCAGGACTGGTGTCCTAGGACAGACACAGGGAGTGACAGGCACAGAAGGTCATCTCCTCCCCAGCCACAGGCTGCCTGGGAACTGGGGCTGCGCTACCTGCCTGCTGGCGACAACTCAGTGGAGGTCAGCCGGTGTCACAGCCCCACGCTCCTCTCCAGAATGGGTCTCTGGGAAGGGACTGATCAGGTCCAGGATTAAGCACTCTGCTGGGGTCTCCACGCCACCTCCAGATCCTCCACGGTCCCCTGAGCCTTCCATCTGAAGGGACACTGAGCGTAGGAGTCGAGGGGCTACAGTGCCCTGTCACTGCAATGGCCCTTGAACTTGGAACCAGTACTGATCGTCCTCCCCTGACCCTGCTATGTAAACCCCCTCTCTTGGCCATCGGCTCTGCTGCTCTTGATGGCTCACCTGCTGCTGTGGATTCAGTGTGCCCCCCAAAAGGAGAAGTTGAGGTGCTCACCCCAGGTACCTGTGCGTGTGACCTTACTCAGAAGCAGGACAACTGGAGACGCCGCCATGCTGCTCGGGGTGGACTGTGAGAGCTGTGGCTGGGGTCCTCGAAAGAGGAGAGACTCGGCACCAGGGGAGACGCCAGCGTGGAAGTGGTAGGGATGGAGTGAGGCTTCCACACGCCAAAGGCTGGGAGCCCAGAAGCTGGAGGGGAAGGAAGACCCTCCCCAGCAGGTTCCAGAGGAAGCAGGGCCTGCTGACACCCGACCCAGGAGTCCTGGAGGGAAGGAAGCTCTGCAGTTTCCAGCTGCCAACTTGGGCACTTGGCTATGTAGCCCTAGGAAACTTGAGGATCTGGGCCCCTGACGACCATTCCCATTTTAGGCCAGGGTTGCTAGGCTCGTCCATGCACAGTCAGGACTGGACACACGTGTTCCAAGAGGGCCCAGGCAGATCCATGGGGTCCATCTGCACCTAACGCTCCTGGAGCCCCGGACTGGTCTTACCTAACGCAACCTCTCCTCCGATCGCAGGGCCACTTACCCTGCTAAGAAGGCAACACCTCCCCCTGCCTGCTGATCCCTAGGGACAACAAGTCCTAAGTGCCAGCCAGCAACCAGAGCTCCATGCCCACTGGGACCCTGACCCTGTCCCCTAGGAAGAGCACACATCCCCTGGGGACCAGCATCTCTAGCCATGCAAAATCCAGCATGAGATACAAGGTATTCCCCTTTGGGGAATCACCTGTCCAGGCCACCGACCACTGGCCAGGGAGCACACACTTATTTTCACCTTGGGCCACTTCTCCTTCCAAACCTGTAGAAGGCCAGGCAGGTTCAACACTTTTCCACCAACTGTCTTTTTTTTTGGAACCAGGGATTGAACCCAGGGGCACTCCACCACTGAGCCACATCCCCAGCCCTATTTTGTATTTTATTTAGAGACAGGATCTCACTGAGTTGCTTAGGGCCTCGCTAAGTTGCTGAGGCTGGCTTTGAACTCGCAATCCTCCTGACTCAGCCTCCCAAGTCGCTTGGATTACAGGTGTGCGCCACCATGCCCGGCTCACCAACTGTCTTTCAAAGACTCAAACGAGGTTGCAAGGCCACTACCTCCATTTGTGACTCACACCCAACTCTGAGCCTGCCCATCTGTGAACCAGCTTTCTCCTCCTCCTTCTGGTGGTCTCATGGGATCCCCTCAGGGGGCCACAGGTACGAGCCCACAGAGCAGCTTGGGCAGCCATTCCAGGTGGATGAGGGCCGTTCGCAGCCTCCTGGCACCTCCTTGCACCTCCTCGCACCTCCTGGTCCTGCCAGGCTTGTCTGGGATGTAACATCTCCAGCTCAGGATGGACGGCTGCGGGGCCTTCAAGACTCGGGATCTGACTGAAGCCAGCTCCTGACAGGCCAGCCCTGGGCACTTCCCCTGGGTCTCCCACGTCCTGCATTCTGCCTGGCCTGGCCAGAGTCCAGCAGCCACGAGCAGCTGCTCTCAAAGGGCTCACGACTCCTTGACACAGGCCTGCCTGGCTCCAGGGCCCCAGTAGGTGCCACGACCTCACAGAAGAGGAAAGGCAGGCACAGGCAGGTCAGCAGACCCTGCGGCTGGGCTTCTTCCAGGGCCCCTGACTCCGGGGTCTGAGCTCTGAACTGTGAGTATCAGGGATCCCTCGATTCGCGTAGGAACCAGTGGAGTTTCTCAGCTGTCCCAGGAAGAGATGAGCACAGACGTGAAGGAGGGTCTCGCGGGGCTGCAGTGATGTGCCGTCACCTTCAGGTCCCCCCTGGGCTGTAGGATTGAGAATGAGGCAGTTTTTAATGTGACTTTCTTTCTTCCTGGGCCCTGGGCAGCTGCGCACAGGAGGCAGGGAGGTCTGGGTGGGCCTTGCCGGGCGCCCCGGTCCTCCCCGAGGCTGTGCCCCCCACAGGCCGCCAGGTTCTCACAACACAGGCAGAACATAGCTGCAGCTCTCCTTCCCACGCTTTCCTCTCCTCTCTCAATAGAACGTGCTCCCCCCGTGACAACTCTGGAAGGGTGGTTGGGTCTCTTGCCCTCAGGAAGCCTCACCTCCTGTTCCACCCAGGCTGCACTTTCCTTAAACCCCAGAGCGTTGGAAGTGCCCCCAGACTCTCTGCATATTTTTACAACACTCCATGGGGTTTTCTTCGACAAAAACACTAAAAAGGAAAGCATGCTCCTCTCCTTCCCGCAGCGTCTTCAGTCTGTTCCTCCTCGGAGACGGCACAGGGAGACTCCAAGGGGACCTGAGCCAGCTTGGCAGGAGCCAAGGGCCTTGAATCGTCCTTGCTCCCTTCCTACCCAGGAGCACGGTGGATCCCACGGTGTGGAAATGTCTCTAAGGCGGTTTTCAGGGTGCTCTCCATGACTCTGAGTTCCCAAGTCCCCCGCCTGCTGCAGAATTCCCCTGTCTAGTCAGCAGGACATGTGCACCTGAAGGCCGATCGCCCGGGTGCTGTGGCTTCTTCAGAGCTTGTTGATTTGCTGTTCAGAACTGGGGGAGGCGGCCCGGCAGCAGCTGGGAGTGCTCGCCCTCCACGCCTGGGCTGCCTGCAGCTCCGCCCAATCCTCAGCTTGGCACTCGGTCTAAATGCATGTCAGGTGCCACTGAGGGCCACTAATCACGTCCGGCATGCTCAAAGTCTGGCCCACGGTGACCCATGTCAGACTCACTTGGATTGCTTGTTAAAAAGGAAGGTTTTCTGGTTCTCACTCCAGGTCTCCAGAATCAGAGTCTCAAGGTGAGGACTGCGAGCATGCAGTTTAAGCAGGGTCCCCAGAGACTCGTTAACGTAGGAGAGTGTGAGAGCGTCCCTCCGCTGAATGGCGCCTCCCTGGTGTCTTGTGCTGGCTGGCACTTGGGCAGCCGTGGGGAGAGATTAAAGGGTGTGGAGTCAGAGGACATGAAGCTGACCCAAGTGACAAGACTCAGGATGAAGCTCCTGCTTTGACTTGGAGGTGACCTGGTGTGCGTCCTTGGGATGGCGTCCTGCCTCACACCTCTGGCAACAATCTCACACAAGAATGTGGGAAGAAACCCCACATTCTTCCCCAAAATTGCCAGTCGCCACGTGGCTGGGGCCCCTGCATGGCTGGGTGTTCACTCTGACCACATGCACACACTTGGGCACTCGGGGGCTCATCGGGGTGCCCTGCTGGCAGGTCCACTCAGCTCTGTGTCAGACTCATGCAATACGTGTGTCCACGCTGGGTTTATTTCTCTAGCCCGTGTCTCCATATCCGTGTGCATCTTATGTATATGTCATATCTATATGTATATAGATCCAATCATTTAATACACCAAAATCTTCTCTATTGATAAATAGCCCCCATTTCTATCCAACAGCACAGGATCCATCCCAATTTCCCCCTTCCTAGACCTCCATGTGGGAAACCCCCCTCTCCAGTAAGAAACCTGCCCCTTCTCTTGGCGTCCCTCCTATTGCCCAGCCCTGAGCGTGAACGACCTCCCACACCACCCCACGCCCAGCTCCAGCGACCCCCACAGGCCAGGTCCCCCACCCAGCTGGGCTGCTGGTGGCAGGCGCAGGCTGCTGTAGCCCCCTCACCGCCAGTCCCAAGGCCTCTGCTCCTCTCACCGATGGTTTTAAAGGTGAGTTGTGAGGACAAAAAGGAGGGGAAAGCCGTTTCTAGGGGGTTGACTGCTCTCTGCGTACCTCCACGTCATGTTTGTTGATGAACAACCATAAGGGGGTGGTCTAGGGATACTCAGACCCTAAAGAACAGATTCACTCCCCATTATTCAGGGGTTCTGTAGGACACGGAGGGTTGGAGCAGGTGACACTGTTACCCATTTACTCCAAGAAAAAAGAGCCGATAAGCACTCAGGCCCTGAGCATAGGGAGGAACTCACGTGCCCGGCTCTGCGCTGCATCCCAGGGACGCTGATGGGCGAAGGCATCTGCCCAGAGGGTGGAGCACCTGAAAGGTGGAAAATGCAAACACTTATGTAAACATAAGATCTTCCCAAACTGCCCTCAGCTTTTAGAAAAACTGCAGAATGTTCCCGCTCCTTATTTTGTCTATCCTGCAAAAGCCGGGTGGCCGACCACGCTTCCCCTAGCGGTCAGGCTGACCCAAAACTTAAAATAAAATGCTTCATATGTGATTTTTCATGTTAGCCAAGCAAAAAGAGCACTGCGAACCCCCCTTAACCTGTTGGTATTTCATTATAAAAACCCTGCTAAATTTGAGCTCGGGGCCTCTTAGCGTCATGGGTTACCGAGTACGCCGAGGACCAAGCTCGAGCTTGCTAATAAATGACTCTTTGTTGCTTGCATTGACCATGGTCTCTGGTGGTCTTCTTGGGGGTCCCGAGCCGCAGGGCACAACACACCCACGGGAGGGTCGCAGACCCCTTGACAAGAGCGTTAGCACAGCCAAGCCAGAGGGGGCTCAGGAAGGGTCCACTGGGATCAAGGACCCACCTGTTTCCCTCCTGGGGTCTGGAGAGGGCATCACCAGAAGAGGCAATGCCTGCGGCTTGTTCAGGTGGAAGGGCTTGGGATGGCACGAGGCCGTTGACAAAGAGCCTGCATCTGCCAGGCCTGCTGGAAATGGAGCCATGGGTGATCTTCAGGAGACCGTGCGTGTTTAGGTCGGCACCAAAACCTGCAGAGCCTGCTTCCAAAACTAAGTTCTGAGGAAGGAGGAGGAAGGAAGGAAGGAAACTGAACTCCTCGCAGAACTTCACATCTGCTGATCTGCCTATGCAGGCTGCATTCTCTTCTAAAGGGCACCAAGGCACGCGGAATTTAAGACTCTGAGCAGAGTCTAGGGCAGCGAGGCCTTGGCAAGGCCAGGGAGAAGGGCAGGGGTAGAAGCTGCCTGCAGGGTTCCATGGCGTCTGCCCACTGCCCCCCTGGCGGGCACAAACACTGGGAGAGTGGGCATGGGGGTCACCTCGCAGGTGCTTGCTTGGCATCAACCTCAGTCGTCCCTCTGTCTCTGGGACGGCTTATCCCCAATACATCTTGACCCCCTGGTTTTCCTCTGCCCATGTGCCTTGAGCTTCATCTACTATGAAACCAACTCATGTGCACTTACTGTTAAAAGCTAAACCCAGGTTTCGACCTCTGGGGGTGACAAGCAGAAGGCAAAGCATGGAAGCCTCTTCTCAGCCGAAGCCGAGATGCCGTTGCCATGGCCAGCTACTGCAGCATGTCCACTCTTAGTACAAATCCATTTGTGTGTGTGAGTGAGCAACAGCCTCAACCCTACATCATCCCGCTCACCTGCATCCGGCGCAATAGGTGATAGATCTCTTGTTCCCATTCCACTTACTGAGTGATGTATGCAGAAGGAGGATTGGCGGAAAGGCCATACGCACAGGGAGTTGTCTGATTCAGATTGAATTTTGGATTAAAGCATACTTCAGGGATTTAGGATTAAGCAGTCATTCCAAATTTAAAGGGTTCCTGGTGTGAAACTGGAAATGCACTCTATCGGAATTGAACATAGCTGTTTTTGTATTCTATATAGTAAGAAATAAAACAAAAAAAGTCTCATGGCAAGCTCCTTTCAAATATGCTTTTGACAAAGGTCAGTATCCTTTAAAAAAAATCCCAGTCTGGGCTTTGCTCTAAGCCTGGGGGAAGAGTGAGTGAGGAGATGGCATCTCACTGGGCACAGGCACTGACCACAGTGCTGTGGCCTTCACCTCGACGTCCCCTGGCCACGAGGGCTCTGCTTCTTGGGGCACAAGGCCTGTGATGGATTTGGTTTGCTCTGATAGTGGCACTGTTACCACAATCCCACGGGCCAGGCTGGCTTCCAGGGGCAACATTCCCTGAGTCAGGCTCTTCTGGTTTTGTTCTGTCTTCACGGGGGACCTGTCTACCTGTGCGATTCTGTCACTTGCACACACGCTCTGTGGCTGAGATTACCACTGAGACTGATCCATCTCGTTCTTGTGCCCAGGTTAGCAGGGAGCACCTGCCACGCCCACAGACCACAGAGAGAATCACAACGCAGCCGGCTCCCTGCCTCCGGCCCGGCACCCACTCCTGGACAGCCGCGCCTGCTATTCCAGAGGCATCACACACACACACACACGCACACACGCGCGCGCACACACTCCAGTGGTTGGTATTTTTGAGGACCATGAATGCAGCTCTCTACATCTGGACTTGGCAATAGAAAACATGATCTACAACATGCTCTATTTTCAGGACAATAATGAGAAAATCTAATTTTATCTTTACAGAAACACGTGCCTACTGCCACTTCGACCTGAATCGTCTCCTGGAGAAACAGTTTGCACTGGAAATAATGGCCATGTGCACCTTTGAGAGCTTCCAGATCTGCTTTTTAGACTGTAAACTTCTCTGTTCAATCAGGAAGTCCACATAAAGGAAGGATTTCATGAAATTAACAAGGCAACTCACTAAATGTTCCCAACCTCTTAGGGTTTGCAAATAACCTCATTGCAATTAATCCATCTTCTGTCCCTACATCTTGATACCCCTATCAAGGCAAGCACAAGTGCATATGTGGCTTTAATAAACAAAACTAATTTACAACACCAGCCCTTTTATGGATTTAGAGGTTGTAATATGGCTTCAGACATTCCTGGTGGAAGTGTAGAAGTCAGCACTTGATCCAGCATTTGTAAGACATTCGACACCACCATTTCAAATACAATTGGTCCTTTTTTTTCCCCAAATCCAGAGGGATTTTAATTTTCTCTTCCCATTGTTGGTGGGGAGGCCATGTTGTCACTGGGGTCTTGTGCATCCCCATGGCTAGTCACTTATATTATGCGAACTCTACGAGGTTCCTAGAGGCAAGTGGAAGGTGGTAACTGACCCAGTCTTCAGTGCTCTACAAACGGCACAAAGAAGACATGCTCTGGACTATCTTAGGTGTGGGGCATAAAACTCCAACCTACTGAACAGGGGTGTGGACCCCGGATCCCTTGGGCTGCACATACTGAACCCAAACGGAATGAACCTGGATGAACAGTGTGGAAATTGTCTGGCCCTAGACTCGGGGCCCACAGGCAGGCAGACCTTAAAGCTGGCAATGCCACAGCTCGACGAGGCATCGACAGACAGGCTGTCTCCCAGGTGTCGGGAGAGGCGGCTCCCCCACACGTTGTGCCGAGGCCCCTAGAACGGCGATGAAGAGGGCCTGGGCCGCTCCCTTTTCCAGGAGTCTCTAGAAATCCCCTCCTCATGTGCCACTGGGCAGAATCAGGTCACAGGTCCTTTCCTTAACCAATCACAGGCAAGGAGGCGGGGAATGCTCAGGGTTAGATGGGTAAGGGCCCAGTCCCAGGGAGGGTCCACCTTCCCTGCAACCCGTGGACCGCCAGGGGAGGGGATAAGAACCTGGGAGGAAGCCAGAGCAGGCGGCACTGCAGGCACTGAGCAAGTGGCCTCGTTAGGACGGGGCTCCACAAGACAACCAGGCTGCAGAGGGGTGCTTACTGTGGCCGGGGCGGGGTGAGGAATGAACAGGCCCATGTCCCTCAGCAAGGAGTGGCGGGGCCTGTGACCACTGGGTGCCGTGCTCTAAGATTTTCTTACTTCATCCAATTGCACAAAACTCCATTCCAGTAAACCAAAATGCTCTGTGGGCCGGTCTCCTGAGAAGGTGGCAGTTCTCTGACCTCTGCAGAAAACCCAGCCAACTTTGCAGAATCCTGGTTTGGAACGAGAATGGGAAAGAGCGCTGCTCCCAGCTGTCTCTTCCATGGAACGCGAACGGCAGGTCAAGATGGGCACTTGGCCAGGCCCATCAGAACAAGAAGCCTTTGGCCTGTTTTGAAGGTAGATGGCGCCTCCCATGGCCTCCTCCCCTCCCCTTTCCCTCCAGATGCTCTCAGTCACCCTCCCCTTTGCCAAGCACGCCCCTCCTGGCTGGAGCCACCCACCCAGGCTCTTTCCCACAGCCTCCTACCAATGGCACCCATCGCAGGCGCAAGAATGGGCAACCTCTGTGTGATTTTTGCGTTGGCGGCTGTCCCCCAGGTCTGGCAGCTCCTGCAGGACAGGGTCCTCCTCCGAGCAGAGAGCCTGCTGCCCAGCAGAGTCACTCTACCACCGAGGGGCCGCCTACGTCTCAGGAGGGCCTGGCCTCCTCTTTCCTTCTGTAAAATGGAGACTCTACTCTCCCCTGCTGGCAGGATGGGTTTGAGGCCCCCCGCACACGAGGCTGTGTCTGAATGAACCGGAAGGCATCTCACGCCTGAGCAGGGTTGTCCCCGCGTGCCCGCCTCCCCCTCCTTGTCTCCAGGACACTTTCTGGACCCAGAGTCCATGGGAAGTGGGCCCTGGAGATCATGGGCACCAGACTGGCCACGCCCTGACCACGCCTCCCCTTCCCTTCTCACCTGAACCACACAGCCCCCAGCGTCCAGCTTCCCCAGGCTCTCTGGTCCGTCCTTCCACTCCTTTTCTGTGGCCTTGTGCAGACCACACTCCCAGACAACCTAAGCCCCATTCATCTGCCTTTGGGAATTACCCAATGGGCAGGCAGAGACCAGAAATTGAACTTTGATCATTTTTTTCTAAAACTTATGCAAATAGAATAAAGTCTTGTTTAATGTGTTATTTTTGACATTTTGAATTACGTTTCACTGCCTGGTGTCCTGCCCCTGGCTTATAGTTATCTTCTTGACCTAAACCCTTTAAAACAGTTGAAAGAGCTGGACAAGCAACACCCCCCTGAAAGTGTGTGCAGATTACCTGTAGACTTCCACAAATCATCGAGACTCATGTATTTAGGAATGACCCCAGTCCCCAAGCCCAGAGCTGAGCATTTGGATAGAAGTCGGGTGAACGTCCTAAATTGTCCAGCCACCAGATGTGGCGGTGCATGTTTGTTAATCCCAGCTGCTCAGGAGGCTGAGGAAGGAGGCTCACAAATTTGAGGTCAGCTTCAACAACTTAGCCAGACTCTGTCTCAAAATAAAAAATAAATGATTTATATAATTCCACATGTAATCTGCACACACTTTCAGGGGGTGTTGCTTTTTTAGCCTGTATGGATGTGGATTCAAATAAAAAATAAAGTGGGATAAGGATGTGGCTCAGTGATAAAGTGCCCCTGAGTTCATTCCCCAGAACTGATAAAATTCATGCATACATACATAAATTAATTGATTAAATAGAGCCACATTTCCTTCAGATCCTCCAGAACCCAGGGCAGGTGGCCTCTCACTAATCCTGGCTGCGTTGGTTCCTTTCACCTTTTCATAGAATCAAGATCTAAGGCTGACACCGCTTCTGGGCCTGGCCTGCCAAGGCTCCGTCAAGCAGGTAGCTGAACTTGGAACCCCAGCTGCTGGCTTGTGCTCTATCTGATAACAACTCATTTGAACTTTTTTCAGGGCTCTGTTATTTTATTCATATTCAAAATATTCAGAAAAGCTCCTGGTGTCTGTCATTGCCTCTGAACATTTTCATTTATCGCCACCAAATGTCCAAGTCGCACTCTCCTGATAACTGACATTCAAACATCACTCTAACCACCAGGCACTAGTTGTCCCCCACCCGGGACGGGCAAGGAGACGAGGCAGGTGAGCAGGAGGATGCCTGCTGCGGGTGGAGGAATGGGGTGGAGCAAGAACACCAGCCGGTGTGTATGGATGAAGTGGCCCAGGGCAGCAGCTGGGACAGTTCAAGGTCACACATCACATTGCCCTCAACTTCTTCCAGGGATGGGTCAGACCCACTGGGACATCTTCTCTTCTTTGCCTCTCTAAACCCCCTTATTAGAATGTCACCTGTCCCATCTCTGCCACACTCCCTATGTCCCTCCCTGAGTTAGGTTGTCACTAACTAAAAAGCATGGGATTGGCCTCTTTATTTCCTGTCCTCCGCACACAAAGGCAGAGTGTGTCTGTTCTGCACGCGGCTGTGATCACAGTTCCCAGGACGGTACCTGCACACGGAAGCAGGTGTCCAGGTATTTGAATGCGTGAATTTGTGAATAGCAGATCCTACGTGGTATTGCCAGCATGATTTTTGCTCCCCATGTTAATTCCTGCTCTCACGGGGCGCGCGCTTTCCAGCTACTGTGCGCTCCTGTGTGCTAACTTGAAACCATCCACTGTCTAAGTAAATCCAAATCTTCTATCACCAAACCCCATATTCAACCCACTGCACCGACTGTCCATGTAGGAATACTAAGGCCACAGTTTAGCTCAACTCTGCAAGCCCCTCTGCGACAACAATGGCATGAAACTGGAGATCAACAGCAGGAGAAAATTTCACAAATATGTGGAAATTGAGCAACACCCTTCAATTACTTCTTCTTAAATTCGTTAGGACTTGTTTTGTGGCCTAACGTGATCTATCCTGGAGGGTGATCTCTGTGTGGGCAGGACTGCGTTCCGCTGTCGCTGGGTGGAATGTCCCATGTGCCTGTTAGGCCCTTCAAGCCCCCAGGGTTGTTCAAGTCTGACACTATCAGAAAAATTAATGGTGAAAGTGGTGGGATGATAATAAAGGCAGAGAGGAGCTTCTGGAGAGGCGGATGTGTTGATGGTGGCAGGGGCTTCACAGGTGCCATCTATCCCCAGACTCCTTGGGTCGTGTACATTCAGTATTTACAGCCTTTTACATGTCAATCATACCTCAGCAAGTTAGTTTAAATAAACAAAGAAAAGAAAGGTACATAATAAAAATGCCAGCCCCGTGGTGTGTGGGATATTCTGCTACAACTAAACGCTGGGCTGACTGACTGCAGGAGTTAAGATGATAGGTCAGGTGTGGGCTGAGCACCTCAGAGGAGAGTCGTCAGAGCCCGCTGGGCTTATTCTGAATTCTGTTTGCATTCAGCAGTTAGACAGGGTTGCAAGAGGGGCCAAGGTTAAGTGCATGGGGAAGGATGGGCCACCTGCTCCTGGGTAGGAACATCCATGCCTCCTCCTGCGGGTCCAGGGTGGGCTTTGGGGCTGCAGGAGCACAGTGTGAACTCCCAGGTGCCACAGAACTGGTGCTGGCTTGGTGTCCTATGTCACTGTAGAAGAGCAGTTACCAGAGGCTGGGAGAGGAGCAGGTAGGAGGGCAGGTGGGTGAACAGGCACACTGTTACACTTAGAAAGGAAGGAGGTCCATTGCATAGTAGGGGCAATATCCTTAACAATAACACATTGTTCATCTCAGAATAACCAGAAGAGAGGGCTTTGTGCTCCCCAGGAAGAAATGATAAATGTCTAAAGTAACGGACATACTAATTACCCTGATTCAGTTTTAGAACAATGTATACACATATCAAAACAGTACTTTGCACCTATAAATATGTAAAATTATTACATGTCAATCAAAATTTAAAATAAAACAAGAAGCCCACTAGACAGCTCACCTGCTGGCTCCCCACGGCCTGTCAAGTCTGCAGTCTCAGAGGGAAAGTCTAGCTGGGACACTACCCACCGCACTTGGCCTCTGAGCCAACAGCTGCCCAGCAGGCCTAGGTCCAATGGGAGTGGACATCGGGTTGCAAAAGGGGCTGGGGCCCTGCCTGGGGCCACCTGGTCCAGAGAGGTGGGTTGACACTAGGGATTCTCTTTCTCAGCTTCAGGCAGCAGCAAAGTCCTCCCCTCAAGAATTGTGGCAATAATAAATATTTTCCAGATGAATCTCCACTGTGGCTGCTAAATTTTCTGTGCCAGTGTACCTCAGGTTCAAGGGTCAGCCAAGAGCTCAGAGGGGCTCCGTGGCAGGTCCCCTTCTTAACCAGGAGCACCTTGGTCACAGTTATATGCACACACACACATGCAATGCAAGCATGCAGTGCCATTGGCCTTCGGTGCAGGAGCCGGATGGCCACCAGGACCTGGAACTGATTCAGGGTCACCCCAGAGGGATGGCTGGGCCCTGCTCTCCCCATGGGACCAGAAGCCTGGCCGAGGGGGGCTTTGGACAGCTGTTTCTCAGGGTCTCCTATAAGGCCTGGCATTTCATCCTGTCTGCCCAGATCCCAAGCCATCTTCCTGTTCTTCCACAGAGAGGCTGTCCTGCATGCCCTGTAGGGCGAGAGAGCCAGAAGCCAGGGCTCTGATCTGGACCGTTGCCCCGGTGGGAGCAGCTCACCTTCTCCCTGGCTAACCCTGGTTCAGCGGTTCAGCAATTCACACAGCCCCATAAGCCACCAGGATCACTTCAAGCTCCACTAGCCAGAGCTGTGATTGAGTCTCCACCTGACTTCTCCAAGTTGACCTTTGCCTCCTCAGGGAAAGAACCAGAACCTAAGATACGTGGGTGCTTGGTGCCCGACGTAGGGCGGGAAGTCTGAAATGTATGTCCCATGTCCTTTCGCAGATTCCCACATAAGTGGAGCTCCCGTCTCCCAAACTACCAGGACTGCTACCAAGAATCATAAATAAAAAAAGATAATACACGTACAATTCTACAAACAACATTCTTTCTTATCTTGTACCACTTTATCCTTCCAATCCAGTGAGATTAATAGGGATTACTTATTAGGTAGCAATTTGCTCATTTCATAAATAAAATTAGCCTTCAAGGAGAACCAATTAGCTGCATGATTTTTCACAGTTAGCTGTTGACAGACTCAGGACTCCAATTTGGTCCTTGTGACTATAGACTCAAACGTTTCCATTGATATTCTGCTTTATCGTCTCACCTACGAATCCAGAAAGCATTTCTGCTGCTGCTGCTTTTAATCTTCCTGTGTAAATAAAGAGCAGGGATTCCTCCAGAGCGCTGAGCAGGAGTCCTTCCCCTCGGACCAAAGGCTTGCAGCCTCTGCTCACCGCGCTCAGCCCACGCACACTCCGCCGACCCTCTCGACAAGTGGACCAGGAACTGGGGGGTGCCGTCACCCTGGGGACCAGCATATTTTAAGACTAGAACTACACTTTAGTTTTCACTGAAAGAGTTACATAAGGGAAAAGGTGTGACATAAAAGTGATCTTTTTTTTCTTTTTCTTTTTTCTTGGTGTTGGAATGCTTTTTTCTTAGGAGTGCTTGCATCTGATAATTGGGACAATTCATTCAAAATAGGTCATTAGATGTATCTTTTTTAAATTTTTAATTAATTTTTTATTTGCCCTGATTTGTTGTACATGATAGTAGAATGCATTTATACATTTTGATAGATCGCACATAAATGGAGTGATCTTTTAGTTAAAATCTGAAATTGTATTCGGTCCTTATTTTATACACCTGGTCCTAATGTGGCTTCCCCTTCCCACCCCCAGTTTTGGTTTGGTTTTGCTTTTTTTTGTTTTGAGAGAAGAAAAGAAAATGACTTAAATATGAAATTCCCTTCCTACCCTCAAGGGCTCAGCCTTGGGCCGCTGGCAGAGAGGAGGACACTGTGAGTTTCAGATGGGCCTTGAGCACCCAGGTGTGTCTGTTCAACTCAGACAGTGGGAGACGTGGGAAATCTGTGCCTGACCGGGAAGCAAAATTAAAACTTGGATGCCCGTGTCAGTGTGGGGAGAAGCGAGCCCCGCTCTCCATTGTGAGGCCGTGAGTGTGCAGAGCTGGGCGGCCTTGGTGTGGTCACTTTGTCACTTTGTCATTACCACAGCCTTCCGAGGCTGATCTCAATGGTTCAAGCCTGAAACTCAGGCTTAATGTCACGTGCTGAGGTGCCACCTGGCCACATCGGGAGGCTTCAAGTGGCCCAGCTCTGCATCCCCTTCCCACCATGAGACCCGCCCCCCAACCAAACAACCCTCCTATCACAAGGCCTGGGGTGCAATCCTGCCTACCCACCAGTAGCAGGTCCCCATTGCCACCAGCCTGGCGAACCCCCCAGACAAGCCAGTCTTGTGCTCCTGCAGGGTCTGGGGACTCCTCTCCCTGTCACTGCAAGCTGCCTCCCACGGCACCACTGATCCACTGTCCCAGGTGCAGCTGCAGCAGGTGCTGCCTGGCATGTGGCTCCCTCTTGCTCTGGGCTGTGGTCCACATGACTGCAAACCTCTGGGGTCTCATCTGCCTGGTGTTGGGTGCCAGGCTTGGGCATCCCAGCTTCCCAGGGTAGGAATTCCTGCCTCCTAACAGCATGAAGAGGAGGTGATCTAAACACTGGAGTTCATTAGAACGTTTCAAAGACAGATATCCGGAAACATCAGCCCAAGACATGTGGTCAGCAATTAACACAGAGTGTCCTGGATCTCAGGCTTCGAGACAAGGGTCACTGTTGCTGTCTTAGTTCGGGTTTTCCCAGAAGATGTGGGCTCAGGATATGGGCACGGAGGACTTACCAGGAAGTGCTCATAGGAGGAGAGCAGCCAGGGAAGGAAACGAGGAGAGGCCATGGAGCAAGTCCCAGCCTCCACCTCTTCCCAGAGACTCCGTCCACCCCGGATGCACATGCAACTCAGGCTCCACCACATCCTGAGGCAGGGTGCTGGGCTTCTGCACTGGCCCTTGGGAGTCACCGAGGGAGCTGAACCCCTGACACCTCTGGCTCTCTCTGGGACCAGGAGCCCTCATCCAAGGGCCATCCTCTGAAGTGCTCGCAGCTCTGAGCTCCTCACAGCCCAGGGCCAGCTACGTGCGGGATGCCCAGATCTGCCTGCTGTGTCCTGGCTGCTGGGCGTTGGTGCACTTGAGAGCTGGACTCCCAGGAGGACACCTTCCTCCTGGCCTCAGTTTCCCCTTCATCCCCCCCAAATCCTGCACCTCGTTCCTCTAATCCCGCCCACCAGGAAGTGTCGAGAATTTTCTTGTACTAGGTAACAATAAATTTGCTCCTGGGTTTGAGGCAAAGAGATACTGATTTACCCCAATGTTCACTTACGCAGCCCTGCGTGGGCAGTGAGCAGGCAGACACCCAGGCAGGACAGCCACCGGGCCACAGCACCCAGGGCCACCACTCTCCCCGTGTGCCCTGACGCTTGACAGCCATGCCACTGTTTATTACCTCTGCTTTGACCAGGGGAGTTAAACCTACTAGAGTGTGGGCTTCCCTTCCATCATTACAGGAAGAGAACCTGACACAGAGTGGCTACAAATAGATTCGTTAAAGTAGGAATAAGAATTAAGTGCAGAGAAAAGGAAACATACCGAATCTTAGAGTTATCTAGCATGGGAGGCAGACAAGTTATTGGATGATAATTTGTGTGGTCATAATGGGGAAAACTGATTGACTCCTCCTTGGAAGGCAATGGGTTCAAATGGAAAGCTATTTAAATTTCTAGATGTGCCTTTCATTTTATTTAAGATACATCTGGTAACGACGGTCAGAAATCACACTTTGCAGGGGAAGAATAGAATAACCCGCAGGCTGACAGAGTCTATTAGCTTAAAATGGTGCATAAAATATAATTAATATATTAGTCTTTATTATCTAAAAAAGATTATAGAGGGAGAACACATACACCATTGGTAGCACGATGTGCTTTTTAAATGTATAGCTGTTAGAAAAGAGATGGAAATAACAGAAGCAGACAGAATCAGAAAGGGTCAGTGACTGGGTCATTGAGGAAAGGAGACTCTAACTATGTGTCCCATCCTTCAGAGAACAGCAGGTGTTTAACAGTCCTACTGCTCTGTAGGAGAGCCTTGGTCTTCAAGATTGGTGAAAGTCCAATGTGGTTGTGATGATTAATACATCTTCACTCATGAGAGCTTCTCCATTCTAAATCACAGGTTAAGTTTGTGCATGTACAGTCTTTGCTATAAACCAGTATCAGTGTATTTACACAGGTTCAGTTAGTCAGCTTTTTATACCGTGACCAAAATTCTCAGCAAGAACAACTTAGGGGAAGAGATCTTTAATTTGGGGCTCACCGTTTCAAGGGTTTCAGTTCATGGTCAGCCAACTCCATTGCTCTGGGCCATAGGTGAGTCAGAACATCATCACAGAAGGGTGCTCAGCTCATGGCAGCCAGGAAGCAGAAAGAGAATAAGCAAGAGAGAAAATGGAACCTCCAAGGGCACACCCCAGTGCCCCACTTCCTCCAGCCATGCCCCACCTGCCTACACTCACCACCTAGTAATCCATTCAAATTATTAATACAGCAGATGGATTAATCCACTGATGAGGTTGCAGTTCTCACAATCCAATCATTTCAGCTCTGCATACTGCAATGCCTAACACAGGATCTTTTAGGGGAACTCGTCTAAATTCAAACCATAACAATCCCCCCAGCTTTACTAAGATATAATTGACCTCCACCCTTGAGCCTACAGTGGGTGAGAAAACCTCAAACCATCTTCTCTATTGTCTCTGTGTGAAGTAACCAGCTTCTCTTTCATTGTGGCAACTGTTCAACAGCCATAGCTTCCTTGGCTCCAACTTTACACCTGTTTTTCTGACCAAACTGCAAGTTTTAAAATATTTCCTCTCTGTTTTCTGTTCCCAGTGATCACAGTGAACTTGGCTAAAAGTTGCAAGCAATATCCGTGCCACTGCCTGACTGTTATGCTTTCTTGAAATTTCTTCTGCTAGGTTAATAGTTCATCACCTTTAAATTCAGCCTCAAAGAAAGCCTCAGGTCATAGACAAAATGTGGACAAATCTTTGCCAGAATGTAACACGTGTGACCACACATCCAAGTTCCAACTGAGTCCTTGTTCCCCTCTGAAGCCTCACGAGCACAACCTTTACTGTCCACTTTTCTCTCAGAATTCTGGTCTTCTGAATTCCTACCAGAATTGTCCATTGATCTCTCTTTATGACATTCTAAGATTTCTCCATTCTGCATCTCCAAACTTTTTCAAACTCCTACTGTAAACAGGTTCCAAAGACCTCTGAACTACATGGTCAGGTTAGTCATAGCAAAGACCCCCACTTTAGGGACCAATTTCTGTTAGACCATTTTTCATCACTATGACCAAAATACCCTAAAAGAACTACTTAGAGGAGTAAAAGTTTAATTAGGGCTCATAGTTTCAGAGTTCCCAGTCCATGGTCAGCCAGCTCCATGGCTCTGGGCAAAACATCATGGCAGATGGGTGTGGTGGAGGAAAGCTGCTCAATTCATGGCAGCTGAGAAGCTGAAAGAGAGTGAGGAGTAAGGGAAAAATGCAGTCCCCAAGGGTGTGACCCAGTGCCCCACTTCCTCTAGCCAAGCCCCACCTGCCTACAATTACACACAACAATCCATTCAAAGTATTAATCCATCAAATGGATTAATCCATCAAATGGATTAATCCACTGATGAGGTTACAGCTCTCATAATCTGATCATTTCACCTACATTGCAAACCTGAGTTCTGGGGAGAAGCTTACTTCTTAAATCATAACACAGGTTGAGTAGCCCTTATCTGCAAAATACTTAAGACCAAATTTTCTTTCAGACTTGTTCAGAGTTTAGAATATTTGCATATATATGACATACCTGGGGGATGAGACCCACTCTAAACATGAAATTACATGTATTCCATGTACACCTTATACTCATACCCTGAAGGTAATTTTGTACAATATTTTGAGTACACCTGCATTTTGATTGTGACCCATTACATGAAGTCACATGTGGAATTTCATATATGTGGCATTGTGATGCTTAGAAGTGTTGAATTCTGGAGCATTTTGGATTTCAGATTTCCATATTAGGGATGCTCAACATGTACCTAGTATCTGCTATAAATGAGGAGATTGGAAAAATCTAGACAAGATAACGACCAGGGAGCATTTGTCTAAAAGTCAGAACATAGTACCCAATTATTGAGCTAAAATCGATTCTTCCATAACCACCACAAAAACTGAATGTGGGGAGGGAGGGACAGAGCATCAAGTCACACTTCCTGCCTGCCAGTGCTATGGGAAAAGTGGTTCAGGGAGACCCAGACCACGACAGTTATTTTCCCTCCAAACGTCTATACCCTGGCTTAATTCTTTCAGCTACCCAGAGACACAGAGGACAGCTACCATTGATCCCACAGACCTCCTTATTCATGGGGCACAATCCACCCTGGGTCCAAGCGTCTTGGGACTTGGACTTTTTGTCCTTTCCTAAAAGCAGGTCACTATTGCTCATTCTCTTCTCCCATCGCTGGTCATTCACAACTTGCCCCCACTTTGTCTCTCTAACCCCTGTCTTTCTTCCAGATTTTATTACCTGCTGCTTTCTTTTCTTGCACAATCAGGATTATATTCAAGCCACCAAACCACCACACCTAGACTTTCATGGATGCTCACTCACATGCATGATGCCCAATGCCTTCAAATCAAGTCTCCTGACTGGTCTTCCACCAGGAGAGGTTAAGAGTAAAGGTCTTCACCCAGAAGAC
Organism: Glaucomys volans; assembly: GCA_020662805.1. Taxonomy (NCBI): domain Eukaryota; kingdom Metazoa; phylum Chordata; class Mammalia; order Rodentia; family Sciuridae; genus Glaucomys; species Glaucomys volans. Next base: position 245,694 of record JAJEJO010001958.1, read on the forward strand.
CTGGACAAATCCCTGACCCCAGCTCACTATTTACACCATCTTGGTCAAGGTATTAAACATCTGGGGTTCATTTTTCATTTTTCTCATATTAAAGTGAGAATAATCATAGCTACTATATAGGATTATAGTGACAGTTTTATAAGATGGTGCATTCAAGAGTTTAGCCCAGGCCTTTGTAGTTTTCATTCCAAGCTTACCACCAGCCCCATCACCTCTAATGTCACGTTGCTTATCCATGGCATGGTTGGCAGTCCACCGAGGAAAACCTGGGACCCAAATGCTCAGGTTGGATACTTGTCTCTTCATGCCCAGGTTCCTACTCCTCTCTAGATTGAGAGAGGATTACATGCATGGTTTTTAAACCAAGAAGAAAATAACTACCTGTAGAGCTTTGAAGACATGCAGATTCTGGAACACCACTGCAGATGGGCAGAGTCAGTGTCTAAGAACAAAGATGCATCCAGGAATAAGATATCAGGCTAGTTGAGGTTCATTTTAATTCCAACTTCTTACAAGTCTGCCATTTTGGATTCACTCTATTTCCTCCTGGTTGTCTGAAATCCAGCCATTTCGTGCTCAATGATGTGCAAGTCAAAGGCCACATACATAAAAATGATTAAATTCTGCCTGGTGAACTTGTATATAATTCTCAGGAATATTTCCTGGACTGGAAATGGACCACTTTGACTAAAGAATGGGTTTTTAACTCAGCTGAAGAAGGAAAAAGGGATAAGAATCGCAGAGATGATTTCGAATTCCCAAGCTCCCCTCCTTCCAGGGCCCTAGGGATGAAACTTAGAGAAGCAAATGCTTATTTATTAAAAAGCTTTCAGTAATAATTGTATAACATCTGTCTCATGCAGAAAGACACCCAAAAGATAGCAAAGTTATTTGCAATCTCTTCTGTGTGGGATGAATATAGATACCTATAAATCCTCAAGACATGACCAGACAGCATCAATAAATGTGAATGATGGCCCAGCACTCACATAATTAAGAAGAATTAATCCTCCCAACTCTGCAGTGATGGGTGAGGTGTCCATAAGAGCCTTGTCAGCACTTCAAATATCTCTCAACTGACAAAGATTGGACATTTGGGAAGAGCCAATATATGTAGTCAGACACAATCTGACAGGCTCCCCCAAGATAAATCAACCTCCCACCCTTAGGGGGAAAGAAAAAGAAATGTTCCATTAGGAAAGCAGAGAGCAAAATAAAGTTTTATCTTCCAGACGCCGGAAGTCAAAGAAAGGCTCACTTCACAAACGAGGAAATGGCCCAAGTGGGTTTTCTGTAGGACAGGACACAGCTGGTCGACAGCAGAGCCACTCAGAGTGGCTCACTGTTGAGTCCCAGTTGACAAACTGTCCCCAGATGAGGGGCTTATGTACGTCATACATACCCTAAGTGCACACTTAGTGTAGCCTCCTTATTTCTGTCCACTTGGGTGAGTGCTGTGCGCAGTCCTGCCCGCTCTGCTCCTGTCCCCCAGCAGGACAAACCAGGACTCAGCTCACAGCAGGAATCCAGGAATCCAGGAACTATGCCACACCGGTGAGGGGTGACGCCCCTGGCCACACTCTCCTGGGGACAGCCTGCAGCCAATGGCAGTTTGGTGCAGGGTACAAAGACCCATCCTTTGCGCCTCAGTCTAAATAGTTCCTAAGGTCCATCTGAAGCCTCCGCTGCAGTTTCTTCTTCTGCCGAATCCTGCTTCTTTACACCCTCAGGTTCTGTTCCCAAGAGACGTTGCCTCCTCTCCACAAACCTGCTCAGCCTAGCGCCTGGTTTGACCACTGGCATTCCCCAGGTCACAAAGGAATAATAATAATGAGCTCCCCACGGTCCGGAAATAAAATAGGGACTTGGAAAGTCCGCCGAGGTCCTCCGCAATGTGGCTGAAGCCACCGGGGGCCTTTCCCAGCAGCATGGGCTGCTGCTCTTCCCTGCAGCCTCCTGAGCGGTACCTTCCGCCTGCTGCCATCTTCCCTCTGCAGAGGAGCTCCGTTTGCCCATCCACACCTGTGCAGGCCCCTCCCCATCTCCCACAGATCTTCCAGACACCCTTGGCTCCGGCCCCCACCTTCCCCAGACTTCCAACTGACCTGAACAGGCCAGCTCCTCTGCTCCAAGCCTTGGCCCTCTCCAATCCAGTCTCATTTCAGGAGCCCCTGGCCCACTCTGGATGAAGTTTTAATTTTACAAGGACACTATGAAGATGGTCCCCAGGCAAACACACACCCTCACACTCAAGTCGCCCACCCTGATGTCTCCCCAGAGATCACCACTACTGTGCGTTTGATTCTTCCAGAGGTTGTTTTCCTCTTAACACCTGAGCCCAGATGGAGGTACCTATGGACGGGCCATTATAATACGTGGGGTTATAATCTTAAGGGACCTGCAATGAAGGTGCCTGTCACAGACTCGACGTTCTACAAGTTGCTTCTTTACTTTTTCTTCTTCAAGTTATTTCCATTTCTATTTTCTCATGTAGGGAGACCACACTCTTGACCACGGCATGGTCTCCACCGTGGCCCACCCTGTCACTGAGATCCTCCTATGGTGGGCCTCTGCACCCTGTCCCGTGCTATAACCAACACATTGCTGTCCACGTCCCCACAGGACACCTCGTGCACCTGCTCCTCTGGGTACCTGAGAAATGGAATTGCTTTTCTCCTGTTTTAACTGATCGTGCCAAACTGCTCTTGAAGCGGCTGCACCACTTTACACAGTCCCCAGCACGGTACAGAAGCCCCCCGTATCTGCCTGCCCTGGTCTGCTCTGATCTCCATCTGCACCTCCTACCTTGGACTCCCCATCTTGACCACTGGCCCCTCGGGTCAGACCCCAGCCTGCCTCGGCCTCTAAGAGCCACCCTGCCAGCCCAACTCCACCCAGAATACTAAAAAACCTACCAGAACATTCCTTCCTGGGTCAGTGCAGCCCAACCTTCTCGGCCCTGCCCTGGAATTGCTCCATGACTTGAATGTCACTAAAACGTAAGCCCCATGAGGTAGGACCTTGGCCTGGTGATCCTGCTGTGATCCCAGAGCTGGAGCTGCTCCTGGCCTTCTCAGTGAGAGGTGGTGAGGGCCGAGGGCAGGCAGGACACTAAGTCACACAGCAGCTGGAATAGGAAGACCCAGGAACGCACCTGGAGGGTCAGCTGTACCTACAGAGAGAGGCAGACCCCATCCCGTGCAAGAACACACACACAGACACACACACACACACACACACACACACACACGCACGCACACGCACACACAAACTCTGCGTCCCCAGTCCAGGCCCCAGTCCAGCCCCCACAGTGTGTATCTGCCTGGACTCTGAGGCTGGAGCCCCTGCTGATGCCCCCACACTGCACCATGATGGTGCTTTGAATGGTTGTGGTGGTAAAAATTAAGGGAACTTAAGTTACAGAGGGTCCTTTGCAGAATGATTTTAATTCATGAAGGGGGTCACTTGGTGCCTCTTGTCATTTTTTCATTTCTTTCACAAGCTTATATTCATCTTCCAAGAGATTGGGAAATTCAGTGATTCTCTTCAGGCTGCATTTAAGTAAGCCTACTTTAAGAAAATAATAAAGCCGGGCGTGGTGGCGCATGCCTATAATCCCAGCACTTGGGAGGCTGAGGCAGGAGGATCGCGAGTTCAAAGCCAGGCTCAGCAACTTAGTGAGGTGCTAAGCAACTCAGTGAGACCCTCTCTCTAAATAAAATACAAAATAGGGCTGGGGATGTAGCTCAGTGGTGGAGTGCCCCTGGGTTCAATCCCCAGTACCAAAAAAGAAAAAAGGAAAAGAAAATAATACAATTTTTTAGGCTGGAATTGTATTTTTTTTTTTCAGGGTTGGGGTGCTTTACAACTGAGACACAACCAGCCCTTTTTATTTTTTATTTAGAGAGAGAGTCTTGCTAAGTTGCTTAGGGCCTCTCTAAGTTGCAGAGGCTGGCTTTGAACTTGCAATCTTCCTGCCTCAGTCACCCAAGTCACTGGGATTACAGGCGTGCACCACCACCCCCAGCTAATACAGTTTATTCTTAAAGTATTAGTAAAGAGTGAAGAAAAAAATTACATCCCGCTAAAAATTTGCCTTTGCTCCTTGGGAGCTGGTGTTCTCTCCAAAGAACTGTTGGGTTAGCTAAAAAAAAATGGAATTGCCAAAAATCTAACTGCACCTTAGGCTCCAGGGATTGGCCCTGCCAGGTTATCCAGCCGACTGAGGACACAAAGAGCCTTCAGAAATCCTGGGCAGCTGCCCTGGTGCAGAGGAACCCCTCGACATGTGTATCCTCGAAAAAGGAATGCCAATCTCAGAAAGGATCTCCTTCCCCCAAGTTCACTATAATGTCCTTACTGCCACTTCTGAGAAACAACATGCTCTTCAGGACCAGGGCAACATTTCTGAAGGCCACTGTAGAGGCCAATGGCCTGGAAACACGGCTGCCCCAAGTACACCATGGAGCACAGGGCAAGGTTTGGGCCACCTCTGCAAACAGGCTGGCAGCTAAAGTTGGCCCTGGTCTATGGCCCTACTGGTCGAGGTGTCTTGGTTCAACTCGCCCCACGGAACCTTTGTAAATGCACCCCCTTTACCAGGCCTGGGCAGATGACTCTGGGGTCTTAACAGGCAAAATGAGCCAACTCTCAGTCTGCACTTTCTGCTCACCAGCTCAGCCTTGAGCATCCACAGGACCGCTTTGGAATACGTCTTTTTTTTAAAAAGTGAGCCACGTTAGCCCCCACCAGACGGGCTTCAAGACAATAACATTTTTTTGGCACTACCCAGGCTCAAACCCAGGGCCTCACAGGTAAGACGAGTGTTCTGCCAGTGACTACGTCCCTAGACCACCTAGAACTATTTAAATATGATCCAATGGCAGTATTCCTAGAAGTTTCTACAACGTCTAAACAAACGGACTGAAGTTATTGGGGAAATAACACTGGGGACAGTCCCCGGATGACTCTGGAGTCCAGAAATATTTTGGAATATTTGCACGTACATTACAAAAGTCTTACTAAACACTGGACATTGTGCCCTCAGGAGAGAGAGAGCGCTGTCCAAGCTGGACTGTGCATGGGCAGTGCAGCTCTGGAGAGGTCGGGCAGGCAAGCTGGACATGGTCGGCGAGGTCAGTGGGCTCAGGCAGGCAGCCGCCTCTAGGACCCAACAGAACAGACACCAAGAGGCCAACTAGCTAAAGAGCAGACAAGGAGCTACACAGAGCTACCCAGCCATGGAGGCAGCTCCTAGCACACTGTGGCTGTCTTCCTTGCTCTCCTGCTCATGGAGGGGCCGTTCTGGAGCAGAACATTCCAGAAGGATAGTGAGGTGAGCACAGGTAACAGCTGGCTGAAGTGAGGAGGGGCAGACATATCAGTCATTCACAGAGTCCAGAGTGGGTGTTCGCCAGTCCTTGGGAGGCCACATACCCTGCAAGGCTTGAAGCCAGCGAAGCTCACCCTCCTGCCATTCCCGCTCCACTCCCCCACTAAGCCCTGCCTGCACAGCACCCCCGCTGATGTGCTCCACTGGAGGGACAGCCCTCCAGGTGTCTTGGTAACGGCCACCCCTTGCTCAGAGTTCATCTGAGTGTTCCATTCACACAAGTCTGTGATTCATAAACCACTGAACTCATGTTATTGATGAGGAAACCAATACAGAGAGGCAAGTGTCAGGTCGAATTTGGGCGGTTGCAGGGGGAGGGAGCAAGGTCACCTAGCAACACACTGTACCAGAAGTGATCAATGAGGCAGACCTGCTGACCCTGACGTCCACCTTGGCCCACCTTTTCCTGGGCAGGACCCCAGCCCCTTCCCCTATATAAAGACCCTGAGCAGCCAAAGCCACGTGCGATTTCTCCTGGCTCTCCCACCCCCCGACTTTCACCCCGGGGGGCTGGAGATCTCCCCCGGGACACAGACTCTAATAAACCTCAAGTCACTGCTTTTGTCTGACTCTGGTGAACCCGCCTGGTGAGCTTACTCCTTTGGCCACCCGCAGCCCTGCAAGGTCATGCCAGAGGTCATGAGGACACAGAGCCACACACAACACAGCATGACAAAGAGACAGGGTGGTGATGCTTTTAAGAGTTTAGAAACAGAAGGGAAATTCCAAGGAGGTGAGGTTGGTGTTCAGCCTGGGACGGGAGCCTCTGCAGCATGGCACCGCGGCCCTAGCCCCTGAGTCCCCTCTCCTGGACCAGAGTGCGCTCCCCCTGGCAAGGACGCAGCCTGAGCCACCCCTGTGCTGCCCAGCTGCCCAGCACAGAAGCCTCTCAACTGCTGGAATGGCCCCTGGCCCTGGAACACTGGGGCTCAGGGCGCACTTGAGAGGCGCCAGAATGTGGCAGAATTCCGCCTCCGGCTGGTGGGAGACATCAGTCTACTGCTGGGTCATTCCGGCTTCCTGGCAGGAGTGCAGGGCTCTCCCCTCTGCCCTCTGCCCTCTGCCCTCTGCGTGTTCACGATTTACACAGAGAGATGAGTAAGACGAGTCCATGGGGAAGACTGCGTCCCATCTCCAGAGCACAGCAGGGCGACGGAGCAGCAGCAGGCTGTTGAGTCTCATGGTGGCTGAAGAGAGATGTTTGAAGGCGCTGTGGATTGCAAGGTGACCCTATGCTAAGCACCCTATCTGAGCCGCCTCTGGATGAATAGAAACCCAGGAATCCCGCCTGCCCCTCGGCACAAAAGTAAATTACTACGGGTCAATGAACTGAAAAAGCTGTTCAAAATAAATTTCAATCAGCTCATTTTCCTTCTTTGCTTTTGTTTTGTCGTGGCCCTGACTCCAGCCCCGGGACTGCTCCTTGGCTGCTGTGGAGGCGGAACCCGATGCCCAGTGAGCCCGAGTGGAATTTCCACCTTGTGATGGCCGGATGCCTCTCAGGGTTGCTAACTAACTGCTCCCAACGCCAATCCGATGAGTGGGAATGGGAAGCAGGAGGCCCTAAATGTCACCAGCCACCAACTTGCCATCCAGGGACCAAAGGCCGAATTCAGAGTAGAGCATTTAAAAAGAAATCTGCTTCCTTTGCAGCAGAAGTCACCCCAGACCTGGAGAAGCCCTCCCCCACCCTCCCCTGCCCTCCCTTGCCTTCCCCTGCCCTCACCTACCCTCCCTTGCC